>CAUYPK010051552.1:0-20300 GCA_963574355.1 Loris lydekkerianus | reverse complement strand
TGTCTAATTTGGGGTACTTGTTCAAGTCCCCCCAATTTTTATACAATATGCCCTAATTCAGTCTTGAAAATAAACTACAGAAACTAATGTTGTTAAAACCAACTATGATCTTCATTTCTTAAATACTTAAAAACTTTCCCCAAAAAACATAAATTATCATACCTTTAAAGATAAAGTTTCTTCTTACTAAATGCAGAATACAAATGCCTACATACAATAACTAAAAAAATGCCATGAAGGTTATGTTGAACAGTTTGATGAGACTATTTCAGATTGTATATGAATCCCGCACATTGTACCCCTTGATTTCACTAATGTACACACCTATGATTTAACAATAAAAATAAATACATTTAAAAAAAAAAAAAAAGATAAAGTTTCTTAGTAATTCAATAGTAACTATATGTATATATCATTATTATCTTTTTTTTTTAACAGAGTCTCACTCTGTTACCCTAGGTAGAATGCCACAGCGTCATCATAGGTCACAGCAACCCTAAACTCCTGGCTTGAGCCCTCCTCCTGCCTCACCCTACCAAGTAGCTAGGACTTCAGGCATTCACCAAGATGCCCAGCTAATTTTTCTATTTTTTAGTAGAGCTGGGGTCTCACTTTTATTCAGGCTGTCCTAAAATTGCTGAGCTCAAGAGATCTTCCCTCCTCCAGCTCCTGAAGTGCTGGGATTACACGTGGGCCCTGCCCAGCCTGCTCACGGTATTTCAAACAATATGCTCATCACAGAAAAAGTGACTTAACCAATGAACAACAGATGTCACTAGTAACATCAAATTTCTAATACTGCAAGAGAGGAAGAATCCTGAAACATGACATACTATGTTTACAATGTAAAAAGAAGTGCAAATGATCATCTCCCGCCATGCCCCTCCAAAAGTAAATACAAAATAAAAGTGGTAGAATGGAGTTTAAATTGTTTAGACAGTCATTAAATTTCAAACGAGTAACAAGTTTCATAGCTTAAAATAAAGATTAGAAGTTAAGACATACTAATGAAATGAGTGAAATGTCTGACTTTTAAAATTTTAACTTTGATGTCTTCAAATATAAATAGGATTTTTATATACTATACTTCATGCCACAAACACACTTGTACTAGGGGTTATTCAGGAAGAAAATGGAGCTTAGTGGTTAAGATCAAGGTCTCCGGAGTGGCAAACTGCCACTTACTTGATATGACCTTGTTAAAGTCACTTAACCTCTCTGAGCTTTAATTTCCTTATCTGTTATTCTGAAGATAACTGGAAAGCACTTACATAATGCCTGGCACACAGTAAGAAAGTGATAAATAAGAGTTGCTGTTATTAGTATTATCAATGGAATCTCTGCAAGTTGCACTTAGAAAAAAGACGTGAATCAGAAATGGCTATATAATCCCTAAAATTTCACTGTTTAAAAAAAACCCTAAACGTCAGACTTAGTTCTTTCTATAAATGAAAATTCGTGGTGGCAGAAGGAGAGGTAAATGCCTAAAGGAAGGTACGACATAGCAAAAAGAAAACAAGAAACGAGAACCCAGGAACAGCAAGCAATATGATGAAGCAGAGAAAAGTGTCAGGGACCCAAGAAAATGAGTGATCAGCTTATAAAATTATACTTATAGCTACATTTGATAATGAGGTCAAACTTCAATATTCAGGGCAGGAAAAGGACAAAATCTAGAAACAGAAAACCAACCAAGTTACATTTTGTATCCAGTGGCAGGTGGTGCAAAAGTTTTTAATTTACCTGGTTTTCAGAAATTAAAACTGGACAATTTTGAAATCTACTTTTGCACTCTACATAGACACCACAAAATACATCCACTATGTTAACATGATCCAGCAAGAAGGTGAGAAACTACCACACTTTCTTCAGGTTTTTTCTTTACTTGATCATAGGTACCTTACGGGGTAGTAAGAAAAATTGTTAAACTGAAAGAGCTATCTTCTGAATTCTACCCCATTAGGCACTTTTTTAATACATAAAATATCCGACCCAGCTAATTTTTCATAACATTGAAGAGCTATGTAATTTAAACTCATGGTATAAACTCATTTTATACCTAAAATATCTATAAGTGTTAGGAACTATTTTTAACTGTATTTGTAAATGCACAGTTCAATGACCCTAAATATAAATATGCTCTTAATATTTATTACCCAATAATTATCTTAACAAAAATTTCCTAAGGGATAAGGATGCTGTTTTGAACAAGGCAGAAATTGTGTCAATGTCTGTGAAGCTAGTAAAGCAGCTTTTAAATAAAGAAAAAAAGAATGTACCACACTGAAATAAAGGCTATGAGAAAAACAAACTACACTTCTGCGATAAGGAGTGATAGAGAAGCTATTTCAGAGTGGTTGCACAAGAAAGACTGCCTCACATCTTTGCCATCCACCTTCCTAAGTCTAAGATTCCCTGCTAAAATCTCTACTTATTTCACCCTACTTTGATAAGAAATGAAAAATATCACTGCTCAAATATTTTGCATATAAAAATAAATGTAAACATTTTGCCAGGCTATGGAATTATAATTTAATAAATTATAATCAACTCTTCCACGGGGTATATATGTAAACTCTTCCCCAAATACATATAGTAATCAGTAAACAGATGTGTTCATTTTGCCCTCAAATCTCATTTCTAATACATCCATTAAAAACGTTCATAATAAAAGAAATGTAGGCAAATACACATTTTATTGTTTTTATTTATATTCATTTTAGTTTCTAAACAATTAATTGAATAATTTTTAAATATCTGATTTTACTTAAAAAGAATAAAAATGTTCCAATATAAAAGATTTAACTTTAACTCACCTGGGCCTGTACACAGTGCAGAAGATCTATGAATATTTCCCCAAATCCAAGAGAAATCTACAATACAAACAAAAAAAAACATGAATAATGAGGAGTCTTGCTAAACTCCTTAGAGTAGATGTGATTTTTACAACCAGTTTTCAAGCAATACTTATTGTCATCAATATACAAGTAAGATTTGTTCACAGTATCACTTCATTAAACTGGACGGTAAGTGAAGGAGACTTG
Organism: Loris lydekkerianus; assembly: GCA_963574355.1. Taxonomy (NCBI): domain Eukaryota; kingdom Metazoa; phylum Chordata; class Mammalia; order Primates; family Lorisidae; genus Loris; species Loris lydekkerianus. The sequence continues at coordinate 17,256 of CAUYPK010051552.1, read as the reverse complement.
CAGCGTTACATGTATCTGTACAAGATAATGTAAGATACTATATAAAGGCCACATATCATTGTGAATTATAAAGCGCTTATAAATTTCTAAGTCTTGTCATTACAATTATTTTAACTGCTTATCTAACCATTTACTTTTCACACCAAATCAAAAACTGAGTAAAAGCAGGAGACCTCAGCAAGCTGTTCACACACTGCACTCCCAGGGACAGCACAGTGTGTGGCACACTGTAACAGGTATGAAGGTTTGCTGAATGAATAAATAAGAAAATTTCACATACTGATCTTAATTTGCCCTGATTCAGTTTATCTACACAGGCCCCAAAGGCCTGAAATTACTGAATTAAAAATTTATGTAATAACTGTTCTACAAAGGAAGTACCAAAAGTGATCGAATAATTTGTTACTTCAAGAAAAGTCTTTATGGGAATAAAAATGATGTTATATACAACAACCAAGCCAATTTGCAAGGGAAAAGGTAAACAAGAAAAGGAAGAATTGAACACTGTCAACAATGTGTGCAACGGCTTGTCAAGTTTCTTCAGGGTCGGAATCATCTTTGAGATCACAGAGTTTATCTGTAAGCAACACTGTTGAGGGGTACCCAACACTTTTTCTTTTCTGCTGCACATTACACGGAGAGTTTTCTTGGATCCTACATTAAATACACAAATACTAACGAAAGCTGATGAGCAAAAATAGATCCATGCATAATTTCTGTGATATCCAACTACCCAGATAAGCGAAAGAGTCCTCAAGTAATCAGCACGCAGCCCCGTGGAAGGCAGGTCGGACTTTTTTCTCTGATCCTTCCATTGCACCAAAGAAGTTTGTTCCCAAAATATTAAGAAATATGTGCTTCAGATACCTTACATACATTAATGTTTACCACTTTTGCACCTTACAGACCAAAGAAAAATTGCTCAATTGCTACCAGCAGTGGTGCTGAAAATGTGACTTTTTAAAAAACATTAACTAATACTGCATTTAATGAGCTTCAAGAAATTGTTTTACAACTGAGCTACTAGATTTGTTTTCCCTTCAGATGACACTAGTCAGTAATAATTTATATTTTGGATTCATTATCAAACTTAAAATAGTATTAATTCTTCTAAGAGCCCTTTCTACTCTTTAGAATAGTAAATTGAACCTGATAGCACAAAAGTTAATTTAAATATCCAAATTACTGTTTTTCCAGAAAATCTAATTCCACAAATCTGATTCCCAAGAGGGCTAAAGAAGAAAGAAATCAAAAAAACTACACTTGGATTTTTACCAGGACCTCACAGGTAATAAAAGCTCGCTAATAAATAAGCACCCCATCATTCCATCAGTCCAGACAGTTTTCACAAAGCCCCTACAGGAATGTGTTTCAAGGAAGGGGAGAGGGGGAGAAAAGACTGCCCAGGCTTAAGATCATCATATAAAGTGAAATACAGCTGAAGTATTAGTCAGAGATGATTCACAAAAAGCAAACAAAAAGTCTGTATACAAATCAGAAGTTATCATAGTAAATAAAACAAATGCAACCTACTTAAGTGGCGGTCCGTGAGTGGTGTATAATAAACTACTGTGTGATAAGAGTCATGGGTTCCTTCTAACACTACTATTCATTATGCTGACCTACGTAAGCCCATTATAAGGTTACACCAACAACTAATTTGCTCAAGGACATCATATTATGCAACGATCATAAGCTAAAACTTGTGCTATTAGTAGGAAAGATGACACTGAACTATTACTATTCAGTAAACTTCTATTTAATATGTGCACAGAACAGGAGGCAAAGTGTCAGCACACCCCTTCTAAAGAAAGAGACAAGAGACACGAGGACATTTCCAAACAAACACATATCTTGGTGTAACATTTTAAATAAAATTAATAAAATACTTTATGAATACAGAATCACAAACCATTTTATAAATTACTAAGGGAAAACAGTAGTCATTCAAAGAACAAGTAATAAAAACTCACTAACAAACAAGCATCTCATTACTGGATCGGTCCAGATAGTGTTCACAAAGCCCCTGCAGGATGTTTCAAGGAAGCTTGACAGGAACCTTGCAAGAAAAGCCAGAGGGATATATCTCATTTTCTGTCTTACCTATCACTGCCATTTCCAGCCCACAGGATGAAAAGGCATATACCTTTGTACAAAGCGATGGTCACTATTAGAAGGCAGAGTCAAACAATCTAGAGTTTAGTATCATTAGACAGATCAGGTTTCAAATTCTGGCTTTACCATGTAAATAAATACTGTTGGTACCGATATTGTTATTATTGTTATCAACTTAGGTACAGTGTACCTAAGGACTCAGGAAGTGTAATTTTGGAAATATTAAATGAGATAATTATATAAAGCACCTCGTATATAGGAGGCAATATGATTACAATCCTCCCAAGTGCGTTTCTGTTAAATGGTGCTGGCTATAACCAGTAACTCAATAACATGATAAAAAATACAAGTTTTAGCTATACCCTATCCCAGTTAGAATTGATTTTCACTGTGGTGTCCTCATATCTTCACCTACCTATAAGCCTCCTAAGAGACTCAGACATGAAGGCTGCTATAAAATTTTTGAACCAAGGGTACTTTAAAACTACCTTAAAAGATGACTCACACCTGTAACTCCATCACTTTGGGAAGCTGAAGCAGGAGGATCACTTGAGGCCAGGAGTTCCAGACCTGCCTGCACAAAAGTGAGAGCTCTACAAAATATTCTTTTAAAATCAGCCAGGCATGCTGGCCTGTGCCTGTAGTCCCAGCCAGTGGGGAGGCTGAGGCAGGAGGATCACTTGAGCCCCATTCAGAGATTCAGTGAGCTACATTCATACCACTATACTCCAGCCTGGGCAATAAAGTGAAATCCTGCCTTAAACAAACAAACAACCATGCATCAAAAGTTGAAGAATTGGCTCAGTGCCTGTGGCTCAAGCTGCTAAGGTGCCACATACATACACCTGAGCTGGCGGGTTCAAATCCAGCCCAGGCCCGCCAAACAACAATGATGGCTGCAACCAAAAAATAGCCGGGCATTGTGGCGGGTGCCTATAGTCCCAGCTACTTGGGAGGCAGAGGCAGAAGAATGGCTTGAGCCCAAGAGTTGGAGGTTGCTGTGAGCTGTGATGCCACTGCACTCTACCCAGAGCAACAGCTTGAGGCTCTGTCTCAAAATAACATAACATAACATAACATAACATTTGAAGAACTTATATTTCCTATTTCAAGACTTACTATAAAGTAATAGAAATCAAAACAGTGAGATACTGGCATAAGGATAAATGGAACAGTACCAAGTCCAGAAACAGCACCATACACCTATGTTAATTAATATTCAACGAAGGTGGCCAGGTAATTCAATGAGAAAGGACCATCTTTTCAGTAAACGATTCTAAACACATCAATCCTTACCTTGAATCATGTGCAAAAAGTAACTCACAATGGCCTGGGGATCACATATCTAGGCAAGAACTAAAACTTAGAGAAGAAAGCATTTGGAGAAAGTAACAGTGTCCCTGAATTAGGCAAAAAAAAAAAAAAAATTTTTTTTTTTTTTTTAGATATGACACTAAAAAAAGTTTACACCACAGAAGAAAACAATTGATAAAATGAACTTCATTAAAATGTAATATTTCTGCCTTTCAAAAGACATCATTTAAAAAATGAAAACACAAGCCACAGGCTATAACAAATATTTGCAAAATAATTACCTGATAGAAGAATATGTAAACAGCTAAATAATTATAAGTTATGGGGCATGGATCTAGAATAAAGAGCTCTTACAAGTCAATAATCAGATAAGTAACTCAATTATTCTCAAATGGCCAATTTATTTGAGAACTCACCATAGAATATACAAAATGGGGAAAAGTTTATAAAAAAAAATATTAAACATCATTAGGAAAATGAAAATACAGCCACAGTGAAATATTCTACAGAACCAGTAAAACTGTCTAAAAGATTGAGAAGAACTTAGAGAAACTAGAACTCGTTCACATCCACTGCAAGTTGGAAAATACAATAAAAGGAGCCAGACTGCTTGGAAAACAATTTGGAGTTTCTTAGCATATAATCCAAGTTTTACTCCTGCTATGTTTTCATTCCTACCAGGGAAGAGATGTCCATAAAAAAAAAAAAAAAAGAGTTGTACACAAATGTCTGTAGCAGCTACTGTCTACATAGCCAAAAATGGGAAATAAAATGTTCATTTTTTTAAAAACGCAGGACAGCCATCCAAGGGATTACCACACAATGATAAAAGGGAGTGGGCCACCGATGTCCCCAACGACGCACATGACTTCAAAGTGTGCAAATGAAAGAAGGCAGCACAGAGGCACCACACACTGTCTGGTATGGTTCCATTTATTTGAAATTTCTAGAAAAAGTAAACTTATAGAACACAGATCAGTGATTTCCTGGGTCAGGAAATGGAAATGGAGATTGACTAAAAACGGACACAGAAAACTGTTCTGGATGATGAAATTATACTAAAACTGAATTATGTTCTAAAGAAAGATGAGTAAGAGACACAGACACACTCAAGTATATAAATTCACTAAGATTCAGGCTACAGTACACGGAAAATGGGTGCATTTTATGGTCTGCAAAAGATACCTCAACTTTTCAAGTGTTGAAAGAAGCTATGAGATCTTTACAATCAACACCTCTGTGTCCTTGCTCCTCCTCCTTCCTAAGTGACAGCTAAAGTTACTGTGTGAGCAGGTTAATCTAAGAGTTAAAGTGGTTTTAGTTACAAATGGTGGCATGAACGCTTGTCAAGTGGAGTCTCAACCTGCAGGCTGAGTAACACAGCAGCACTTTGAGACAAAAAGCCAGGAGTGAACCAGCACCACACAGAAAAACACTGTTGGCAGCTTCTGAGCTGTGCAGGTTAATGGGTTCTTTACAAGGGCGGTGGGGGATTGGGAGGAGATATGTTTAGTATTTCATTTTGTTTATTTTTTATAAGAATAGACCCAGGGAAAGTACAGTAAATTGGGAAGACATCTATCATACTGGCTAGAAAAATGTTAATTTGTAGCTACTAGATTGAGAGCAGGACACACAGGATGGACCGCTACCATTTACTGAATACTCACTCTGTGAGCACCATGCAAAGGACTTCATACATGTTACCTAATTGATTCTTCAGAGCAACCCAACAAGGCGGGCACTGCTATTCCCAGCTCCACTTTGTACCTACGAAAAGGTAACTGGAAAATGAAGTACTTCATCCAAGCCACTGGCACGGCCTGGATTCTAACCCCAGGGTCTGATTCCAGAGTGCATGCATGCTCTTAATACACTGGGCTGTTACAGAGTTCCTTGTTTGATAATGCTACCATTTTTGCAAACTTGATTCGAAAAAGATGACAGAAATATACCCAATCTGAAAACCGCCTCCTTGGGGCTTCTGGTAAAGTACTAACAAGAACAGCATAAACGTACTCCCTACATTCTGCACTTTTTTCCCTCAGTCCAAATGCAGCCTCATAATCTTCTCAAAGTTGCCACCAATCACAAAAAGCAATCATCAACAGATCAGAGTGGATACATGAATCAAAAATCCATTCATCAACCCTAAACAACAACTGGTTTTTGATGGACAACTGAAAATACAGCACATGCTGCTGCAAAGACAGGACTAACCAACGGGAGCCAGCAATCACCACACTTCCCGCTCCAACCCAGGGCCGAGGATCCCTCACCTCCTTACCCAGGCAGCAGTCCAATCAAGACAGTCAATTAGGCTGGCAGACACAAATTAGACGCACGAGGAACAGAAGAAAAAGCTGAAGAAGTCAGCTGAAATTACTTGAGATTTTCTTTTTCGTTTCTTTTTTTTTGGAGACAGAGCCTCAAGCTGTCGCCCTGGGTAGAGTGCCTTAGCATCACAGCTCACAGCAATCTCCAACCCCTGGGCTACGTGATTCTCTTACCTCAGCCTCTCAAGTAGCTGGAACTAAGGGCACCCACCACAACGCCTGGCTAATTTTTGGTTGCGGTTGTCATTGTTGTTTGGCGGGCCCAGGCTGGACTCAAGCCCCCCAGCTCTGGTGTATGTGGCTGGCACCACTACAAGCTACAGGCGCCGAGCCTACTTGAGATTTTCAACAGTTTCAGCCAAGAACATGTGAATACCCACTGTATACTCCCACAATATGTGATTAGTACAATAATTTATTTTCCCCTAAAAAAACAAACACAAAAACTCCTAAACATAAAATACACTTTAATTTAGCATGTTTCAAATGGTATACCCTCAAGAGGAAAGCCATACTTGCACAAATTAACTAAGAGAATGACTTCAGATTACTGAACACCATATTATACTATTACATGTGCATTATGAATATTATGTATATAATGCAAATACGTCCTAAACCCTAACTTAGAGATGAATTTTAAGTCAGTAAAATCCCAAAGTTTCATTACAAAAGACTTAATAATGTAAAGACATATAAAGAATATGTACCAGAGGCACAAAACAAAACTTCCCCATGAAGCTGATGAAGCTAAAAACAAGCATCTAGACAAGACAATTTATGAATTAACTGATTAACTTTGGTATATACTGCAAACAAGCTCATGTTGTCTTTGTTCTTTCTAGTGCAGACAATAACCCTTAATTAATGAAAATGTTTAACAAATAATTTTCATTTTCTCATTTCATATTCTACCATGATCAGAACCAATACTATAATAAAACAGAAACTCTCCAGAGACTAGTATTCATGGCTAGAAAAACAATCTCTTATCTGCAGCTGAACATACAAGGTTCAAATTTGGAAGAGGACTGCTGAAGATACTAAATTTGGAGTCATTAACATAAAAACAGCACTTGAATCCACAGAAACGGTTAGTATCTCCTAGGCAGGAGACATGACGGAGGACTGGGATTTGAACTAACCCCTAAGAAACTCCTGCATTTAAAACTGTGTAGAAGAGACCAAGGAAATGAGAAGAAATTATCTAAGAGGCAAGGAGGAAGACCAGCAAAGACTCACTCATACTACAGAATCGAAGAGGAGACAGATCCAGGAAGGAGAGGAAGGTCAACTTTGTTCAAATGCCACAGGGAATTAAAGTTTGCACTGGATGTAGCAACCAGAACTTACTGGTGCCCTTTAGAAGAACAGTTTTATTGCAGAGATAAAGATATAAATCAGACTGGAGAAGGCTTAAGTGTCGACAAGTGAATAGGAAATAAGGCTTTGGACACAGCATGTGCAAATGATTGCTATCATTACCTTATGCTTGAAAGTATCTTCTCCCCTACACTGCAGACTCCTTGAGGGCCAAGGATAAGATATGATCCCTCTCGGTGCAAGATAACAACCTGCTAACAACCTGCAGAGCTAGACCAGTGATTTTTAAACAATACTCTGAGAGTCCGTGATCTCTCGAGTTAATTTTTGTGGTTCGTTTTGTTATGTGTGCTCCAGTCATTCCAGTACCACTGTGGCCAACACTTTAACAATACGGGTGGCTAGTTAACAACCTGCAGAGCTAGACTAGTGATTTTTAAACAATACTCTGGCAGAAGTCCTGGAGCTTTAATTAGGGTGCTCAGGTAAAACATTCACACTATAGCCTTTAATAGAATTATTAGAGAAAATAGAAAAGGATGAGCTATTGGGCAGAAATTAGTCTTTCTCAAACAGATTAAAAAGCTCAGGAATACCCCCCCCCCCCCCAATTTAGAGCATGCTGCTCAAATAACCAGTCTGCAACGCCCCCCCCCAAGTGAAAAGGCCCCGCCACACAGTCAGCAGGGTTTCCACAGTTTTTCTCCCATTAATGCAGGCAACTCCTTGATTATGAACACCTTTCTCCTTAGGTTCTTCTCCCTAGTTGCAATGACCACTCTGACGGACACAAAATGGGCCTGGAACCATTTCCTTTTATATCCCTAGGTGCAATGCAAACAAGCCTGTGAAATCTTCAAGGTTGTGTATATTACACAGTCAAGGGCCAGGTAACATTCTGGTCGAGAATAGACCACATATCTCAATGCGGGTCCCATAAAGTTACAATGCCTGATTTTTAATGTATCTTTTCTATGTTTAGATACACAAATACATCCCAATGCCTACAGTATTCAGTACAGAAACATGCAGCAGAGTCGTGGCTTAGAAGCAGCATCAGACTATACCACAAAGCCTAGGTGTATAGTAAGCCAGGCCATCTAGGTTTGTGTAAGGACACTATGATGTTCACACAGTGATGAAGTTGCCTAGCAACACATTTCCCAGAAGATAACTGTCAAGTGATGCACAACTGTATATATTAATATAATACCTTAAGACTGTGGGGTAACAAGAGAGCAGACCAATGTCTACAAAGGGCAGACGCAGTCTTTAGCCCCCACCACCTACAGGCATACTCAAAGACAGTCCCAGAAGGGCTGGCACGATCCTTCCCACCTAAACCCTTCTTCTTCCCCAGATGACCTTACCATCTGACATCCAAATCCATTCACTCCAGGCCTATATTCTTACTTCTCTAATTATCGGTTAGGCAACACCAATACACCAAAACAAAAAGTAACCCACACCAGAGGAATGGTATTTTCTTTATGTTGCAAACAGCTCACACGTGTGCACAGCAACTAAGCATTCAGGGTAAACCAGATGCCAATGACTCACGGCATTATTTTTAACACATCCCAGAGGTAGGCACCTGTCAATTCCATTCTACAGATGACAAAAATGGAAGTCAGGAAAGGTAAGTAATTTGATCAAGTTAAAGCGAGAGGAAGAACCCTCATTTGCATCCAGGTCTTCCTGAATTCCAGGTCTCTGCTCTGCACCTCTTCTCCTCCTTCCACTGTGCCCTTCCCTGCACTTCCCGCTCTACCGCCCCACCTCCTGACTCCCCCAAGGGGAAAAAAACTGGTATCAAGAAGAGGCTTTTTAATACCCAGCCATTATAGTCACAAGGACTAACTTAACAATGAATTCCCCCCAAAGTGACACTGGCAAGGCTGTTCAACTATTGGCTCGTTGTGCCTATGTCTGCAAAGCACCTGTGGTTCAGTGGTTAGGGGGCGCCAGCCACAGGCTCGAGGGCTGGTGGGTTCCTGCTATAAAAAAAAAAAAAAAAAAAAGAATACTACAATACTACAGGATAAAAAACTTGAAGAAAAAGAAATGAAAGCCTGCAACAAAAATGAGAACTTTACCTGACAAAAGTAATTTCCTTAAAAAAGAAAATGAAACAATTCTTAAACCTAAGGTGGGAGATAGCTACTAGGAAAACAACCTACTGTGGCTTAATTTTCCCTCAAACTGGGGGCCCCAGGGACCAAGGATATATGCAAATGTCCATAAAATGAGCATGAAATTTTCTAATTTCACACTTTCATTCTGATAAAAATCTAAAATTATTTGACATGTGGATATGCTAAATGATATAGATAACCATTATAAAGTTGATAACTTCCTACCATTTTATTTACTTTCAGTACTTAGATTTGTACTTAGAGCTGTGGTAGAGACTAGCATTATTTCAATCTCTTTGACATCAAATCTTGAGACACAAAGTTTTCTTAAGTTCAAGCAAAGAACAATGATGGGGAAGACTTGAAATATATTCTATACAGTAAGTAGGACATGCTGAAGCCATTGGAACCAGAGCTTAGCAGACTGGGAACAGCAACACTGTCAGACAAACAACATTGCATGGTGGTGTCAATTTAAACCTTATTGATTTAGTAGTTTTCTTTATATTTAATTAGTAAATCTGTGTTTCTTTTACAGGTCTCAATGAAATTAAAATCCTTCTGCACTGAAAAGAAATCTAGGGACATACTAAACTGGCTGCTTTTCATAGGAACCATTAACCAAGTTAATTCCCCCCATTATTTACTTAATACATATGGCTATGAAGTATAGATTAAAATGTACAGGTTTTATTTTTCAAAATTTCACAAATCATGCCGGGTGTGGTGATTCAGGTCTGCAATTCCAGCACTCTGGGAGGTCAAGACCAGCCTGAGCAAGAGCAAAACCTAGTCTCTACTAAAAACAGAAAAAGGGCGGTGCCTGTGGCTCAGTGAGTAGGGCGGCAGCCCCATATACAGAGGCTGGCTGGTTCGAACCCGGCCCCGGTCAAACTGCAATTAAAAAAAAACAAAACATAGTCAGGCATTGTGGCAGGCACCTGCAGTCCCAGCTACTTGGGAGGCTGAAGCAAGAGAATCGCCTTAGCTCAAGAGCTGGAGGTTGCTTTGAGCTGTGACACCGCAGCACTCTACCAAGGGTGATAAAGTGAGACTCTGTCTCTTAAAAAAAAAAAAAAAAAAAAAAAAAAAATTAAAACTAGATAAATAAAAATAAAAACAGAAAAAATCAGCCAGCTATTGGTTGTGGGAGGTGCCTGTAGTACCAGCTACTCAGAAGGCTGAGGCAGGAGGATCACTTAAGCCCCGGAGTTTGATGTTGCTATGAGGTAGACTGAGGCCATAGCACTCAACTCTGGGCCACAGAGTGAGACTCTGTCTCAAAACAAAACAAAAACAAAAAATTGACGAATCAAATCAAAACTCTACAGGTGGTGCCTGTGGCTCAAGTAGGGCGCCAGCCCCATATACTGGGAGTGTCAGATTCCAGCCCAGCCCCGGCCAAAAACAAACAAACAAAAACAACAACAACAAAAAAAAACACCTCTAATAGTAGTTCCAAAAATGCACCTCTGAAGTGTAGCTAAGGAACAAAATTTTCATAGGTTTAAACCTAAATGAGAAAAAAATGTAGTGCTAAACTTTGTTAAATTTGAAGGATCTGCCTTTATTATTAGATTATGCACTTACTGTTTTATGGGGCTACATTTTTCTTTTATTGTTTGAAATGGTAGTGACAAATAGATGATTATTTCCTTATCATGACTTGACAGAACTGGAAATTTGAGAATCCTGTCAGTTCCCTCAATTTGGGGGGAAAAATAGTAGTACAAGAAATGATAATCTCTTTGTACAAGTAGCCTATAAACTATCTTTCATGAAATGGGGGGGTGTGTGTGGATGTAATGAAATACACACAGATAGATACAGTTATAGGTATTCCCCTCTGGGGATGCCTATTCCATGGGGAAAATTCATGTTGAGTATGAAATCCCAATCAAGAAGTTCTTATTTTTACCAAAAGAAACTGAACACCTCTTCTCCCTAGCTCATCTAGAACAAAGTGCACTCCAGGCAGTCAGGCCACAAACTACAAGATGAAGAAATGAAGACAGGGGCTATTGTGAAATAATGTAATACTTATAATAGTCTAAGTCTCTACATACTTAGAAGTGGTCTTTGCTAGACATTCTACCATAGGCTAATAACATTAGTGATAACGATGACCAGGAATACATAAAGAATAGAAATTGTGAAGATTAAAGACAGCAATAAACTCTTTGCTACTCCTGCTATCGTGAAGTGAAATATAATTGCCCTCCCCCAGAAACTGGGATTATCTTAGAATTGGCTTGACCAAAAGAACATAGCAGAATTTCTGAGCTTTGACACTTCAACCTGGTACCCTTGAAACCCTTCGTCTTAGAGTCCTGTGCTGGGATATTATGTCTAACCTGCCTTGAGGCCCCCATAATAAGAGAAACCTAAGTTACCCATGTGGAGAGGCCATACAGAAGAAAATGAGGTGCCAAACCAGGTCCCCCTGTTACAACTCCTAACAGTTGGTTTTCCCAGCCAAGACTCCAGATATCACAGAACGGAAATAAGCCATCTGTGCTAGTCCCTGTACAAATTCCTAACTCCTATGAGACATGATAATAAAAAAGAATTACTGTTTTAAGCAACAGATAACCAGAATAAAAACTAATAGTTTTTCATGAGTAGCAACAGGACTTTAAAGCAAAAAGAAATGTCTCAGACAGACTAAAACCAGACTTGCATGAGACACAAAAAATTACAATACATATGGATAAATACAAACCCATTCATTTATGCAAGAAAGATTTACTGTACCAGGATCTGTATATGTGTGCACACACACATACATACACACGCTCTGGGAATATAATGGTATTTAAAAAAAAAAAAAAAAAGTACTACCTTCAAGGATCTTACAGACTACAAAGTATTATGTATACACATTACTATTAAATTTTGTTTTCACAAAAATAGCTAGCCTGTCATGGACATAACCAACAATTCAGACCAAATTAAAACACAGAAGAATCTCTTAGTGACCCAGGTTTTCAGTTCCTTTGTAAAAAGTGAAAACTGAATCAAAATCCCACAAAAAAGTCATTTAGACTCTGTTGTATCTAAACATGCTTTATTTCACTACAATATTTAATAAAATGTTTGAGTTCTCATTTCAGAGTATAAATTCAAGGTATATGTAAACTAATCCTTCTTATTTTTTCTTCATAAAGTATCAGATTAAAGATACCATTAGAAATATGCCTAGTAGACCTTTGCCATTTCACTGCCTTTAAGATTCTAGAACCCAAAGAGGGCAAAGCAAATAAGCCAGCAGTAAGCTGTTGTTTTAACAAGATTTATTTCTGTCTAGGTGTGCTACAGTTCAAACAAACACACTATTACAGTGACAAAAATAATTTTTAACTGCTTCTTTTATTAAAGCACAGACAATTTAACCTTTCATAATATCATCCTTGGGGCTCTAAAATTATTCACACCTTTCTATTTGCAGTATTTCTCTATTCAAATCTCATAGGATGCCAAAAAAGGACACAAATAAATTATTCTATCATAAATTTTTAAATATTAATACAAGAAAATGTTCGATCTCACATTATAAAAGAAGAAAAAAGTAAATACATGTGTTTACAGTCTCTTAGACAAAGGCCATAGTATATCTTAAAATTGTCAGCACCTTGCATGTCTCTGTATAAGGTACTCTTATTTCCCATTATTTTTTTAACGTGGTCAATAAAAATAAGCAATGCTATTTTCAGTCTCAATAATACTTGAGGCAAAGAAAAAAGAATAGCATTTCAAAGGAGGTCACAAAGAAACATACCCGTCCTTTTCATTTTCTCTTGAAAACATTTAAGGAGGTGTAAGTGGTGGGGGTGTGTTAACAAATGCATGTGCTGTAAATGTCAAAACGGTATAGGAGACAATCAAACAATAACCTTGATTATACACTGGCTTCTGCTTCATCTTTTCTCTAATAAGTTCAATTTTAGCATATTACATGGTAATTTGTCAGAATTTCTTTTCTAAAACATGACACAAAAGAAAAAATTATCACTACTAAAAAGCAACTTATTAATATTTTATCCAAAATATAGTATAAAAGTCAAAACAGGGTACCAAACAAGAACATAATCAGGAATTTAAAACTGATAACACAGACATTCCATTATAAAAAATAACAGTATCTGGGACGTAGATACTCAGCAACATCTGCCTTAACAGACTGCTCATTGTCTGCACTGGTCAAGAGGCCAGCACGGCATCAGAGCGTGCTCAGGAGATATAGCCATCTTCCCGCATTTCTCTGAGAATCAAGGGCTATCACTTAACACTTCTAGTCCTTTATTTCCCCAAAGACACCAGATTCCTATTTAACTTTAAAAAAATTGCCCCCTTAAATAAAAAACCAATCAGGGGTGTCCAACCAGTGGCCATGGCATTTTTGCTTATCTATAGTGTCAGATATTCAAAAATTATGCATGGACTTTTTTGTTGTTATTGTTGTTCATCAGCTTTCATTACTATTTGTGTGTTTAATGTGTGGCCCAAGAGAACTCTTTTTCTTTCAGTATGCACCAAGAAAAAAAAAAAAAATTAGACACCTCTGGTACCAATAAGATTTTAAGGTTTCCTTCCACATCTTCATTTGCTTAAGTAAGGTACAATTATTTCCTTTATCTTACACTAAGCGCTTCACAAGTTTCAAACACCTAGAGATGGACTACTTTTTACTTTTTTTATCTTAAAACTCTGTGACATATGCAGGGCCTGTAATTATGATGTACATTAGGAAAATGTGAAAAGGGAGGCTGGGTAACATTATGTGATTTGATTAAATATAGTCATTCTGCCAACAAAAACCTGGAAATCAGATCTTCTGACTCCAGCTCCATACTCACACAAGAAATTTCCAGAAAAAAGCTACTTTTAAGTCCAAAAGACCTATAAAATAAATTATGTGCCAGAAAGAAAGAAAAAAATGATGCTATTTTTAAATGAATACATCATTTCTTCAAATCACAAAGTCATGTGTCTTGAACTCCCTAATGTACCACAATTTTAGGCCTTTATATTTAAAAATTATTTTCAACATTCCTGGAATAAAAAAAATCTCAGCAGCTGAACATGTTATCAAAATATTACCATCTCTATTATTAAAAATTTGCCTTGTATCAAAATATTCCTAGGGGATAAAAGAGGGTTTTTATGAAAATATATTTAGGAATATTTGAAGATTAATAATGAACATAAGCTTTTCAGTTTAATGCAGCATTTCACAGATTTGTTGATCAATACATGTTCTAGAAATTCAACTATACTAAAGTCTTTTTGTTCCAATGAACAAAATCATCTTCGAAAATACTTTCGTACATTTTAAAAACATAATTGTTCCTAATAAACCCAAAATTATTAGTTTTTCCTTCCCACATATGCACAATTTAGAATTTACTTAAAAAGGTAAATTTTCTTACAATTTTCACATTTACCATGACAGTAGAGTTATTTTTTCCCCTAAAAAGTTGTTAATTCAAGGTTGTACTTTACAATCAATAGCAAGTTGACATAGAGAACTGAGGTAAAATTATCTCCTAAACTGTGTTCCTGGTGACACAAACGACATAAAAAAGGTCTCCTCCAGCAGTCATGCTGAATCACATACCCAGAACTGACGCTGGAAAATCTGAGAGGAGACCTCCATTCAGAGGAAGTGTATACTTTAAATACACATTAGCAAAGACGGGTAAAGGGTGGGGAGGGTTTCACCAGAGAAATGTACATTTAAACCACACTTTGAATCTTAAGCTATTAGAGGAATTTGTGTCTAAAACAAACATTTACAGGACAAGTCACAATACTTAATCATTGAGCCCTCGTTAACCTGCCCTTAACATGAAATAATTGTAGGTTCTGCCTTATTAACAAAATGTCAAACTATGAGGCAAAGATTAATTAGCTAATCTGAATTTATCTTGTGATCAAGATTTTATAACACTAGATGAATTTATTTATGTCTCAATAGAAGGAAGATTTCCAACCCTTCCTCCAGACAACTATGAGTTCCCTAATACAAATTAACCGAACACGCTTTCTTTTTACTTTTAATTAATAATGTTTGGGAAGTCCAAAAATACTTTCAAATACTTCTGCAAATGTAAGGCTGCTTAGAAACTTGAGCTGTTTTTAGTAATGGTATTTTAGAAGTGGTATAACTTACCACTTCAGGCAAAGAGGTATGACTTGTCACTGGTAATAGTGGTAACTCGGGAGCCTTAAAAGAACTATTTTGAGAAAATAAGAGATTGTGGGTTCTAGTCTCAAACCTCACCCTTCCCCTCATTACATATGAAATTTAATGCTTATCCAATTCACAAATATAATTTCTTTTTAAAAATGGAAGACATTACAGCAGAGTAAGTTATATATTTGTTTTTAAAGGTATGCCAATTTTTTTCAAAAGAAATAGAAGCAATTAGTGTCGGATAGAAGATTTTAAACATTTCAGTTACTTCCTAATTCTTTTTTTTCTTTCTTTCTTTTTTTTTTTTTTTAAGTTTTTGGCCAGGGCTAGGTTCAACCCCGCCATCTCTGGCATATGGGGCCAGTTCCCTACTCCTTTGAGCCACAGGCACCATCCCTCTTCCTAATTCTTAAAATGCTTATACAAGTTTCACCCTCCTCTAATTCCCTCCATTATAACACGTTTTAGACTTTAGAAGGTCATTCTGTTACCCAGCCCATAAACAGTTCTCAGACATCGAATAAATTTCAAAAGCAACTTCTTTTTCCACAATATATGAGCAAGTCATATTTTAAAATAAATTACAGAATACCACAAAAAGATTCACATAAAAATATCAAAGTATAGTACATTTCACCAACTATAGCTGTCTTATTTCAGCTACAGAGTAAAATTAAAGTGACCTCTTTACAACACAGTTTACGCTCCATGTGCTAGGGTTAGAAATAATGCAAGCCAAAAGCCACTTAAGAAAACAGTAACAAACAGCATTTTTGGAAGGTCACATTAAAAAGATGAAACTACCATCTCTATTACTCCATAATATAATAAGTTTACTTAAGAATAATACACTGAAGAAATATACACTCTGCAGACTATCAATGGGATAAATCCCTCAAACACTGGCGAGTATTTTTGAAATGCTCTTTAAATATGAAACCAAGCAGCATTCATTTCCCAATGTCAAATATAAATTTAAAAAATAAGTCTGACAAGCTGGGCATGGTGGCTCACACCAATAATCTTAGCACTCTTGGAGGCCAAGGAGGGAGGATCCTTTGAGCTCAAGAGTTGAAGACCAGCCTGAACAAGAGCAAGACCCCATCTCTACTAAAAATAGAAAAACTTAAAGCAAGCAGACAGCCCTCAGAATGGGAGAAGATATTTGCAGGTTATGTCTCAGACAAAGGTTTACTAACCAGAATCCACAGAGAACTCAAACGTATAAGCAAGAAAAGAATAAGTGATCCCATCTATGAAGAAGACAGGTGCATGACCTACAGACACATAAAAAAAATGTTCATCATCCTTAATCATCAAAGAAAGGCAAATCAAAACTACTTTGAGATATCATCTAACTCCAGTAAGATTAGCCCATATCACAAAATCCCAAGACCAGAGATGTCGGCGTGGATGTGGAGAAAAGGAAACACTTCTACACTGCTAGTGGGTATGCAAACTAATATGTTCCTTTTGGAAAGATGTTTGGAGAACACTTAGAGATCTAAAAATCGATCTGCCATTCAATCCTATAATTCCTCTACTAGGTATATATCCAGAAGACCAAAAATCACATTATAACAAAGATATTTGTACCAGAATGTTTATTGCAGCCCATTTCATAATTGCTAAATCATGGAAGAATCCCAAGTGCCCATCGACCCACAAATGGTTTAATAAATTGTGGTGTATATATTCAATGGAATATTATGCAGCCTTAAAGAAAAATGGAGACTTCACCTCTTTCATGTTTATATGGATGGAGCTAGAACATATTCTTCTTAGCAAAGTATCTCAAGAATGGAAGAAAAAGTATCCAATGTACTCAGCCCTACTA
>CAUYPK010051551.1:0-219469 GCA_963574355.1 Loris lydekkerianus | reverse complement strand
AACTGTGAAATTGCCAGGAAGACTATGTTAACCAGTGTGATATAAATGTGTCAACCGGTCTGTGAAACTAGTGTATGATGCCCCATGATCATACCAATGTACATAGCTATGATTTAATTAAAAATAAATAAATAAATAAATAATAAAAACAGAAAAAAAATAAATAGCCAGGATTTTTGGTAGGTGCCTGTAGTCCAAGCTGCTTGGGAGACTGTGGCAAGAGGACCACTTGAGTGCAAGAGTTTGTGGTTGCTGTGAGCCATGACACTACAGCACTCTAGCACTCTAGCCTGGGGCAACAGAGTGAGACTGTCTCAAAAAAAAAAAAAAAAAAAAAAAAATTGAACCTGGCCTGGCAGTTTTTTTTTGCTTCTATTATACACGACATTGTGGATGTTTGTCAAAGAGATGGTTTGGGACAATCTTTATTAACATTCTTGTCTCAACATAGGTTAAACATGAAACTCTCTCTAAATAGATTAATATAACTTCTCAAACCTCTCCCTCTTATCAAATCTTAAAAATTATTCTTTGCCTTATGGACTATATATTTAAATAGAAGATAAGGACTCATGCAAAAGTTGAAAACTATTGCCTCTGCTTACCACTTGGACTTTTCCATGGAAATAATTATGATAGCATATCAAAGAATAGTGAATCAATTTCTCAAAAGCAGCTTCAATTCTCTGAAAATCACCTGAAACTTGTCTTTAAGAAAATGCTTGCAAAGGCACACAAAAAACATAAGCATTTTGACATTGATAAAAATAAACCTTTACTCACTTTTGATGTAATCAAATGGACTGGAAATTTTATTTAAAATGCACATAAAATGTTTGATACTAAAGGAAGCACTTTATGAAGCTAAATTTTCTTTAGAAAGACCAAACTAGGAAAAAAAAATTTTTCTAGGAATACAAACCTCTAAGTGCATAAGTTGCTTCTTACTTTCAAAAGGATTAAAGATTTTTCTGGGTGTAAGAAATAATTTGAGGGTTATAGGGAAAATTCTAGAAGACTCATTTCTATAAAAATGAAATAATATAAATTTGCTAATTGTTGCTGTCATTTTATCCCAAATTTAGTAATAAAGGGAGCCTGATCTTATTCATTTATTTTTCCAATATTCATGTACTAAGCCTCAGTACCCGCTGCTGTTGTTTCCACTGGGAATTCGAAGGTCTTCCATGAAACATTCAACCTAAACAGATCTGTAACTATCTAAAGGTGAACTCATCTTAGAAAAAGTGCTCCATACCTCATTGCTGAACATCACTGCAGTCACCTTTGAAGTTCTCCCCTTGGGAAGCTACATACTGATGCCCATGCCTAGTCCACCCTTCAAAGCAATTTTGGAACCTTTTCTCTGGAATGGCCATCAGAGCTGTCATTGTACACAGGTCTGACAATTAAGTTTGCGAACTTGCCACCATGCACTTAAAAACAACTCGGTGCGTTTTTACAACTATAGCATGTGAGTTGTAAAAACATACAACTGTGCTCGTGTCGATGTGTGGGGTTGATTATTGTTGTGTGTTTTTTTGAGTCGTACAATGACACTTCTGATGGTCATTCCAGAAAAGGAGTTCCAAAATTGCTTTGAAGGGTGGACTAGGCGCTGTCATCAGTACATAGCTTGCCAGGGCAGTCCTTTGAAGGTGACCGTAGTGATATTCAGCAAAGAGGGATGTAGCACTTTTTCTAAGATGAGTTTGCAAACTTAATTGTCAGACCGTCATATTTTTGTTCTGGGCTTGTTTGAATACTATTGTTTATTGGTATTAATATTAGAATAGTATTAAGCATAATACTATTATAAAGAACCTGTAATTGATTGAAAAAACATACATTTCTAGAAAATTAATGTTCTGAGTTAATAATTAGATAACATTGAAGGAAATCTGTATCAGAGAAAGATCAAATAAAAAAAACCTCTCTTTACCTCTGAAAATCAAAAGATGATTTGTAGCATTGTTATTTTATTATTCCCTTCAATTGAGTATTGTTTTAAAATAAATGTAAAAAACTAATACTACGTAAGGAAGAGCCCATTATTGATTTTGTTATGGTAATTTATGGCTTTATCGTTATGTAACAAATTTGAAGAACATCAGGAATAAAAGATGCCAAACTTACTGACAAGTTTACATTTGTCTCCTCAGTTTCTCGGTGGAAATTGATCTGCACAGCGAAGCTCCACATTTAAGTTTGTTTTCTTCCCATTTGTAGCTCATTTTTGAAGGCATTCGAGGTCCGGGCATAGAAGGCGACATTGCCATTGATGATGTGTCCATCGCAGAAGGAGAGTGTGCAAAGCAGGACCTCACCACTAAGAGTGAGTGTTCTTTTCCTGGGACGGGTTGGTGTGATGCTGAAGTAACATAACTACTAGAAAATTACTATCTTCTAATTTTTAAAAAATAAATTTATTTTTAGTTTATTTATTTAGAAATGTCTTTTATCTAAGACCCTAAAGTTTGGGAGATTATTTTAAAATTAACATATTAAATTCAATTGTAGACCTAGTTTGCCCAAGATAAAATAGAATTTTGATTTTATTTCATGTAAGAAAATCCTACTTTGATTTTTTTATTATATATTATTTATTTTAGAGACTTTTAAAAAATATTTAGCATATATATAATATATATGCTCAGCACACATTTTATACAGCCATAGGTGTATTTATATTATACCTCTAAGCAGTTTATGAATATATTTTCTAGACCTAGCTTTGCCAACCATTTTTGTCAAAATGGTTAATGGTCTTTTTTAAAGATTCCTGGTGTGTACGTATGTGTGTAATGAAGTAGCTCTATTTTTTTCTTATATAATCAATCTCCTCCTTTCTGAACTATGAGATAGTTTGGTAATTTGGTTTTCACTTTGTATCCTTGTTTGAATACTATTGTTTACTGGTATCTTAAAATTTTATTTTTTCACCACAGGTTCATTTTTGAGTAGAATATGTATAAATTAAAAAATGATAACTAATGGAAAAGAATTAGAATTATGTGTTGAGCTGCTGCTTGAAATCCTCATCTTTCTGTTACACTTTTGAAGCCAGAATATCTAAAACTATTCCTGTTAAAAATGACTGTAATGGTCATTTTTGTAATGGTCATTTTGTAATGGTCATTTGTGGTCATATAAAGACATAGTAATCAAGCTAAATCATACAAATAATGGATCAATTATTAAGCACATACAAAAGCAAGAAAATCTATGTTATATCAGTCCAGAACAAAATGGTCTTTGCTAATTTACTATATTTAGTGAGAAATGATATCAGTCTAGATGTGGAAAGTCAAATTTCTACAACTTTTCACTGATTACTCATATGAACTAAATTGACTCCATTCTTAAGCATTGTAAAAAGACAAAACTAAGATTACATATAACAATGAGCCATTTAGCTCACAGTTTCTTGTCATCACCCTTAGCATTTCAAATAATACATTTAGTAAAAATGTCCTCCTGCGTCTGGCTAATTCTGCTTCACAAAACCAGAAGCTACACCCAAAGAAACCAAGTTCGTCTAATGCACAGAAGAACAGGCATTTTCCCTGGAGGAGAATGGAATTCCTTTTGAATTTCACACATGAATCCATAGCAGTCACATTTCATCAACTTAAAGTTAACAATTGTATGCAGAAATTTTATGTTTTCATAATTCAATCACAAAGAAATATTACAAATTATTTTCAGTACATTGAATTAAATTTGGTAAAAGAGGGAAGCAAAGAGAAAATAATTTACTTCCTAGAGGAGAATGCAGAACTGATGAGAGTAGCCACAGGGAAGTGACCACCACAGCCCATGGGGAACCTCATTACTACACAATAGAATGTTTTTATCATAATTTTTTTCTCTTAAACTCATAAAACCAGTGAGATGTGGCAGTTTTAAATAGGATATATTTATGTGTTTTGGAGACATTTTTATTTAAACTATGTGAGTCAGGAAAAAGAATCCTAATTGAACAAAAATACAGTAGGACCTCTGTAAGTTGACCACCTAAGGGACTGGTCAGCATACGGAGGTGGGAACGAGGTGACTGTACCAGTGCATACATGTGGTGCATGTCCAGTCTGTGAAAATTAGGTCGACTTACAGAGGTGGTTGGTGTAGGGAGGTGGTCAGCTATGGAAGTTCTGCTGTATCCTATTTGGTCTTAGAAAGTATTCTATTATATTTGTGTCTATTTAATTAACATTCATAAAGTCCATTTTGAAGAATAGTGCTTGATTATTTGATGAATATTAAATTAATGCTTAGTTTCAGTTACAGACCAGCCAAAAGGCCAAAAGCCTCTTCCTAACTACTCAGACTCCCAGTCCTTCCCAGGCAGTGCAGAGTACTGTGGCCCCCTACCATCAGACACTAAAGTTAGGTGTCTGTATTTTCAAAGCCTAATTTTCTCCTAGATAAAAGCCATTTTGTAACTGTAATCAGGTTACTGAGTTGTCAGGGATGCCTGTGTTAAGACAAGCACTTTAGGAGGCAGCCTTCGGATGCTGGCTTTCACTAAAATACCAATTGCAGTAGGACTCTCAAGGCAGATTGGTGGAAGGGATTTTTGGTTAGAATGAACTTCGTAGTGCTTTTAAAAGTTAATCAAAAGAGACAATTATTTACACAATTGGCAGGTAATGGACTGAGCTGAACATAGAAAATCTAGTTGCAATATTTTTCTACCCATAACCATCCCTTCCTAGTTTTCATTAAGAGCAATTTTTCTCTTAGTCTTCAAGCTTAAACATTTTTAGAAGCTTGAAAAAACAAAAAGATCATTTTTTTAAAGATTTTTAAGTATCTCCATGCCCACGCTTTTGTGTGTTTAGCAGAACTCTGAGGTTGCCTCGACCCCAAACCTATGTGAATATCTTACAAACAAGTTTTCATGCTATAGTCTGTCAGTTTTCAATCTGCAAATATTTTTATTTTATCTAATGCCTTACCATATTTTCAAAGTATTTTCCTTTTTACTTGCCTTAGCAATGAAGGCAATAAACAAAACCAAACATTGTCCAAAAATATTTTCCATATATTTAAGTTGTGTTGTTAGTTCACCCAAGTTGTGTTGGTAGCTCTGTAGAAGGTTTATTCTACTTTCCTTTATTTTTTTGGTGTTTATTTTCCTTATCTTTAGATTCCGTTGATGGTGCTGTTGGGATTTTGGTTCATATATGGCTTTTTCCGGTTATCGTCCTCATCTCTATCCTAAGTCCTCGAAGGTGACCTTATTCTGGCAGAGGCTATAAAAGATTCACCAGGCACTGGCATGAAGAAAGAGTCTTTGTAAATGGACATTGAAAAAACAAACTACCAAAGATTCCTCCACTGACTACTGACTCAAAAATAGAATAATAAAAACAATTTTTTTTAAGCACTGGGGATAAAAAGACATCATGGAAGCATAACTTATTCCAAACTACACATAAAAGATAATGTTGACCTGAGTAGAGAAGAGACCTTCAGGTGCTTTTGTGGCTAAAAAGATTACAGCATCATCTGGTTGAACTCTGGAAAAAAAAAAAAAAAGGAAAAAAAAAAAGAGCTATAGAAATCCTTGTCAAAGCACAAAGTCACGGCTGGTTTTGTTTCAAATGAATAGTTTGCTTGTTACCATGGATACCTAATGGCCTGCCAACAAAAACCTCACTGTAAACAGGGTACGTGAAGAGCTGGCATTTATTTTCCTTTTGAGAAGGTTTTACGTAAAGAATTAAATAAATGTAGGCCCTTTTACCTTTGGCTGTTACCCTTCCTTGAAAATAACCCGAACTCAGAATTATTTAAAGCATTCATGTCCCCCCCCCCCCACCTTATCCCCTTCCCACCTTTGTTATTATTTTTTTTTCTCCCATGGCTAAGCTAGATAACTGTATGCTGTCTCTTTTTGCATGCACTACTATCCAGGATGGTAAACCTGGGCTTACATATTACACAGGCTTATCGGAGTTTGCTTGCGGCCACTTGAACACCCAAACTGCGTCATCTATTCCAATGAAGAAACCAAACCACCATCTTTTATAAATTGCCATGGAAACCAAGTGCCTTCAATGAAACAAGCCTGAATAATTTTCAACTCAGAAGCTTGCACTGCTAAGAGTGGTTTGTGTAAAACTATTTTATAAACAAACTACAGAGCCTACATGTGCAAATCGCAGGCAAGACAACAAAGCCGCTTCTGAAGAAGCAAGGACGGGAGCTGCTGCGTAAGCCCATGCAGACAGGATATCTGTCGTTTAACTTCCTAGACAGCCATGACCTTTCGGCTTATTGTCCATTAGAAAATAACTTCCACTGAGACCAGACGTGGAGCAACCCTTTTTTTCTTCCAGGTTATTAAATGGGTCAACCAGAGCAAAAGGTTGTTAAGATAATACTTAGCGCAGAAGGTGGTAAACACAAAAGTGATTTTTTTTACTCTAACCTCCATTTGAAATGAAATTGGCCCGAGCTTTAGAGGGAACAAGAAATGTTTGTGATTGCAGTGCATACAAACTCTACAGCGGAACTGGGGCTGAAAAATCTGGCTTTATTCTAAACCTTGAGGGTAATATGCCTCTGCCCTTTAGTCAGACTCTGTGCAAATTGTGAAATATTATTTTATTATTTTACCAAGATTAAAAAACACTTTTACAAAAAAACAAAAACCTGTAAAAATGATTTTGAGCTACCTGAGGACAAATCGTACCTTTAACCAGCCAGTTTTCCAATGCATTGTAAATTTCACTTAAACCTGTTGGTTATGAAAATTTGAAGATCTTTTTCCTTAAATTATCTCAGCTTTTAACTTCATTTAAAAAGACTTTTGTCTAAAGAAGAATATTATTATTATTATTATACGTTCTTTCAATACCCCAGGATTATGATTAAAAAAACTGATTATGCAAGTAATTGGGACATAAGTATTAAATTATAACATTTGCAAATATTAATATAAAAAGCACAACAAAATGTAGTGGAAAAATGACAAAGCTTGATTTAAAAAAAAAATCTGTAGAAATGTTTGTGCAAATTCAGTAATTCAATTTAAAATATAATTTTACAGCTATGTTCAATAAAGCCTCTTTCCAGGTAAGGTATGACAAGCCGTATGTGTGTTTGTTGAGCAGTTTTCACTTATCACTAAAATGAGATTATTTGTACAATTTA
Source organism: Loris lydekkerianus (assembly GCA_963574355.1). Lineage (NCBI taxonomy): Eukaryota > Metazoa > Chordata > Mammalia > Primates > Lorisidae > Loris > Loris lydekkerianus. Next base: position 212,305 of record CAUYPK010051551.1, on the reverse strand, counting down.
TTGGTTATTTTACCATGGGAAAAATCTTCAGTGCTTCATATACACTATACTTCCTGTAGACAGGAAGAAATTTTAATGGGAACTCCCTCATGCACTGTCCTATATTTGTAATACATATTTAAAAAATTAAAGATTAGAAGGGAAAATATGAAACTTGAAATTTAATGTATATTTTCATAGTTAAAAGAGGACCAGTCTGAGTATCTAGGCAGTTACAGAATTGAGCTAACCCAAGTCCTTTAAATTAATCCGCATAAGCAAATGAATTTCATAATTTATTTGAACAAATTAGACATATTAAAATTTTTTCAGAATTTCAAAATCTATTTTATCAAACCAAAGATATTCAAGTAAAAAATATCTGGGGCACTTAGCTTAATATTTTAAAAATCTCCCTTTACTCTGACTTTGTGGTAACTAACCCGTTCTCTCAACTACCCTCTGTTAGTTAGTTTGCCCTTTTAAATTGGTTTTCTGGGCTCTCATTGCTGATAATATCAATAAAAAATATTTTAAATCTAAAAAGGCAGGCTTAACTCATTGCCTTTTTTCCCCTTGATCTTAAGTTGATTTGAATAAGGTTTTTGCAAAAAAACTAAAAGATAAAAACAAAGCAATAGCTCCCTCCAAAAACCTGTTTTCATAATATTTTGAATACTTATATGTCCTTTCCAGGAAAATAGTCATTTTTTTTTTTTTTCTCATAAGTGATTATTCACTAATACATTGCTATACAGGAAAGTTTCAATCCTATTGCTAAACGCTCATAAATACTAAAACCTTTCCCAACCTCTCACAGAGGAAGAGAACACAATGCTTCAGAAGTTGATGAGAACTGGCTGGTACTTCAAAAATTAATTTCAATTAAATGTTTGAAAAATTGCAAGCGATTTTGAAGAACAAAAGGGCAATCAGAAGTGCAAAGCAATCAGACTTATTGAGATGGTAATAAATGAAAATGTGTATCTCAAGTGGATCTGGATCATTTATATAAACCAACTAACTTAGAATCAATGATTCTTACTTCCGATCAAATGTTCAGTTGCTTTAATTGAAAGTAAATGGATAACAATGCAGAAATCTTTAAAACACTGAGATAAATGAAATTTAAACTGTGTTAAGTAGATTCTTCTTTAATATTAGTAATAATAATGATTTTAAAACACCCATTTAGCACCTGCCTTCCTTTTCTTAATTTGTTTTTGTATTTATTATGAGTTGGACTAACCACTGTATTTCTCTTTTTCCATTCGGATAACAGATCTGAAGTATAATTGATGCCAATACCTTTTATTCTTTCACCGGAAGGCACCAGGCAAGGGAGCTTTTAACTTACATTGTATATTCCCAGTAATTGACACCAACTAAATGGGAGCATTACTACATCTCATCAGTTGAGAGATGCTTGTTTCTCTAATATCTCTGCAGTTGGGCCTATTTTAATTTCAGTCGGCAGCATTTCTGTGTAGTGACATTTAAAATGCATCTTAGAACTGATGTCATCTCCTATATGATGAAATTCACTAAATTCACTAAAGTTGCCATAAGTGACAAATAATATTTAATATTACTACTTTTCAACAAACCCCAAAATGAGAATAAGATACCAAACTATATATGTAAGAGTTATATTAAATATTCATTGACTATGCAGTCTTAAAAAATAACATGACTCTTTTGTCCTTTTTAAAAATCTGAGTATTTTCCTTTGTACATTATATACATATTTAGCCTCTTTTTTTTTTTCTTTATTCCTGTTACCTGTTTTTTATTTCTATTACTAATTACAATATGCTGTGTATCCCTGACTTAAAATGTGTCCTGGTTCCATGTGATTCACAGTACTGGTTCGGTCAGAAGTTTGGCCTGCCATTAAATTTTCTTTAAAGAGATTTGAAAGATGCATGGTACACAACATACCACAATGTCATACAACAGGCTAAACTAATGGTATTTCATTTCACATGTATCACGGAATTGACTTTGGCATGGCAATGAATTATAATAATCAGAATTAGAACCCAGCTAGTCAGTTATATCATGTAACAATAGTAAAAATAATCCCATTCTTTACTTTTTTATTTTAAAATATGATGAAATACAAACTACAGCTGTACTAACTGTACAAACATGCATTTTTATTTTAAAGACTTTATAATAAACTTATATGTCAATAAAATGTGTAATTCAAAAAATAATTAATTCATTTAGTTATGTATGACAGACTGTCTGAAACTGGCTGTGCTTTATTTTTCATGATCTATTTTTATTTGTCTTAGTTAATGATTTGAAAGATGGTGACAAACCAGGCTGATTTTGATAGACTGATTTCAAAGTATTCTTTTGAATGCATTTTCTTTCCCACGAATCTTTTTTCTTTTATTTTTTGCTTTTAATGTGCCTTTTAAAGATCAGGGCCACTCAACAGACGTTTAACTGGAAGAATTTTGCCCCATTTCGTTGCTTCTTGGTTGGTGACTACTTTCTAATTGTCTCACCAAGGCAGAACGTCTACTCTTCTTGCAACTGGGTAGTTGATGTCAATGAGGAGTTATTGCATTTTCTGTGAAAACAATAAAATTATAGGGTTCAATCCCAAACTATTTCCTTTCCTACAATGTTCCCTTTGTGACTAGCCAGTTTAATTCGTTTTCTTACAGCTTATTTTTAAAAAAACAATGTCTGGCATTTTCTACTTCTACTTACAAGAGAAGCTACCACGGAATGATCAGACCTTTTATTTTTTTCCCCCAAATTAATATAAAAAGTTCTTCGCTAAATATCCATAATATTTATAACTAAACATATATGTTACTATTAATAGAACAAGAAAAACTTAAAATCTTCATGTGAAATATGTCAGTTCAGAATCAATCCATCATATGTTCACATCTGCCTGGAAACAGAACAGAGAGTTAAGAGAGAGATAAATCTTCCATCTATTTGTATACAGATTATATTATTGACATGTATTAATTTAAAGCTTAATAAGTTACGAGTGGTGATTTCACTACCCTGAATCTACATTGAATATTCTGTAAGTAAGGAATTGGAGTTCAAAATTTTGAGTAGGGCAAAGGTCATACTTTGGGAAGAAACCGTAACGGTTTTCTCAAGGGAATATTTACAACTGATTGAATTTAATTTCAACTGTATTAACTTTCCATGAGTTGAGTTGACATGTACTCTTATTTTTAAATAAGACAATGGGAAATTCTTTACAATAGGGATTAGTTTGTTAGTTTCCGTTTTGTTTTTGTATGGCTCTTAATTGTTGTCCTGGATTTCCAGGACTTCATTTTTGTTTCTTGAGTCTCTTCAGTATATTTAAATGTACAAGTTTAAACAAAGATTGTGTTAAATTTATATTGAATATTATTAGTTACATTTGAGATCTTAAAGTTTAGATTTAACTACATTTTCCTTTTGATATTTTTCTTCTGCTAAATAGTTTCAGATAGTTGTATATTATTTTCCCTTGGATTTTTTTTTCAATAAATGAAATTATGTTAAATACTCTATTAGTGTTTGGGGGAAATTTCTGCTGTCAATAAGCACTTAAGTTAGAGACAAAAAGATATTTGGAATAGCAATTATGTTTGCAATTTAACATGAAAATGCCATCTGAAAACCCTTTATAGATTCAACACTGCAGTGAGCACAATTAGCCCATTAAGATTTGTGTTGATTTTTACATCCTTTGTGAGGGACTATTTATAAGATTGTGTTAAACAAGTAGGCACTAAAATCTTCCTTAATGAATGTGATTTAAGAATTATGACTCAATTTAGTAACTCTGAGCTTCTGTGTAATATGTGAAATAATTGCAGTTTAATGGTGCTAATGTTATGCAGAAAGATACTTTTAATCATATATTTCACGGGGACACTTTTAGGCTAAATGCAAGTCTTCTGGGGGACACAAGGCTTCTTGACAATAATTTGATAAACCAAAGTATTAATGAAATCCTAAAAACTAAGTTGCTTATGGTCTACCTACTGATGATTTAGCTTTATTCTTACCTTTGATATCATTTATCTTGATAAAATTTTGGAAAGGTAGATTCAATTAACACTAACAGATTCATTAACAATGTTTGAAAGTCAACCCTCCAACTGCTCACTAATGATGTATTAATTACTAGTTACTCTTCGTACGCCATTTTAATTTAATAGTTCAAGTAAGGTCCTTACTCCATTTTTATTTTCTCTGGTACTTGGATTACTTTATTCTCTCGTTGTCTGCATTTTTGCTTCCCATGTGGAAATTAGTATGTAAGTCCTCCAAGGTGAGAAAGTGTCTTTTGCATTTTCCGTGGTATCTATAGAACCTAGGTTCTATGGAGACTGTTGACATAATGAATATTGAAGTAATTCACGATTTTGATGTATGTTTAGTACTTCGTCAATGACCCTAGGAAATAAGCATCCGTTTCAGCTTTCACTCAAAAGTCAATGAAATTTTATGGACTGAAGATTCCTCCTGTGTCCTGGCAGAAATGGGAAGCAACTGAAGCAGCAGTTGAAACTTTTGCAACACAATTTTCTGGCACTTCTTAGTTTAACAGAAAGCTATTATACTTCTTAATGAAAGGGCAAATGTCATTAATGTTTTTTTCAAATGCAGTTGTTTTATGGTTAAACTAAGGAAAACTAGACTAATTCTGTATGCTTTTTGTTAGATTCCAGGATTATACATAATACTTTATAGAATCGCTTCATTCAAGTAAAATGTGTTAATTATACAATATCATGCTTAGTTTTATGAAAAGTGAGATCATGTGAGCGCTAGCTAAATTCCAAGTCTTAGTTTTCTTTCTAGCGTCTAGTGCAGTATATATTTGGGGGATCTAATCATTCACTAATCTTGAAATGTAGTATATTCAGCAAATATTTGTAAGAGTTGTATGATAATTGGAATTGTAAAACAAAATTATAAAAATAAGGTATTTAGTTGTGGATAACATTGTACAGAGCAAAAACTACTAGATTTCTACAAAAAGAACAAAAATAATAATGAGTAAATTTAATTTTCAAAATGGGAAACAGTACTGAATGGATAACTATTAATTTTCATTATTTTAATTTGTTTCTACTGTGAATTATATTTTTAGTTTCCAAATTTAACATAATTCAACAGGCCACGGAGCTCAAAATAAAAGAATGGTACAAGACTAAAATGCGGCAGCAATACAATAATTAATTGTCAATTAAAAAAATAAGTAGTACAGTATCTGTTAGAATTTTTTAATGAAATAAACATGCATGTTTCCTTTTATATTGATTTAGATTTTGACAACTTCCTGCCCAAGATTGGGATTTTGTACGAATCCAAAGGCCTTCCCCCCAATGCAGCGGTAGCTGGGGTTTCTGAACAGTGCCCATTCCGAGTCAGTTCTCCCGCGAGGGTCTGCAGTCCCCCCAAGCCAGCCATCCCATCCTCAGCATCGCTTTCTCCATTACACTTCTTGCGACCTATAAGTATAGTATTCCCCTAATGGGAAGATATTAGTCCCTAATGTTGCTGGGCACATAGCCAGCTCACATTCTTGGGAGGAACTAAGAAATAAGGAGAAGCAAAAAACAGAGTGATGGGACTTGAGAGACGAACTCTGTCACACATTTTTTGATCACATACCCAATAGAAGAAAATGCTGATAGGAGGAGGAGAATGTCTCACTCTCAGATACACGGAAAGGCTGAAAGAACACAGCAGGCAAACTCACAGGGCAGAAACACACAAGCGGGCACAGGGCACGGGGGGGTGTTCAGATTAGCAGAAAAGGAAAATGTCATAATGAAATGCATTTGGTGGGGACACAATCTAGAAAATGAAAGTAGAGTATTTAAATCAAGTACGTTTAAAAAGGAATTGCAATAAACATATTTACAAATATTTTCCCACATGTTTGTCTTGCTTGCTTTTCCTTTTTCAGAGACTGTAGCTACATCTTGGCTTCTCTGCCCACCTTTTCCTTCCTGTGTTATTTAAGCTCAAAGTACATGGGTTGGTCTAGAGCAATTTTTATTTAATATTTATTTCAGCAAGTTCCTGTCTCAAATTGCCTCTCTTCACCCTCTTACCCCACCGCTTTCTCATTATATAATTTTAATCAATTTATTTACCATCCTTACAACTTGGTTTTCTCTCTTACAAATAATAACAATAATAATATGGTATTGCATAGAAGGGGGGGGCTTAAATAAGATAATCTGCATCAAATGCTCAGCTTCTTAGAGCATAGCAAGCAGTAACAAGAACTATTGATATACCTGCTCTGCTTCGAGAAGGAAGAAAGTTCAAAATCACAATGCCCACTGTGTTGTACCTGTGCCAAGTTTGGAAATGAGTATTTTATCTCCATGTTCTCTAATAATCGTACTTCAAGCCCAGCCTTTCACCCAAATTCATACACACATGCCATTTACATAACAACTTAGCATTTGCAAAGTATTCTCAAACACATCATTTTATCCGCTCTACCCCCCAATGGGTAGAGACGTGGCCATGGTAAATGTGACTCTCGGTAACTGCATGACTCACAATCACCTTTCCAGAGCCCCGGGTCTGCTAGGATACAGAAGGGCACCTGTTCCCGTGTGACCTAAGAGTAAAAAGAACAGTGCTTAATAAACAATATCTTTTGTTGTTTATTATCTAGTGAAACCTGTGATTTTAATAACCTAGAACAATATTTTATGTAGCACTGAGAAGAAAAAAGCATTCTTTTTTACTATGACTGCAAAGCACTACCAGTTATAACAGACAGTCTTATTTCAGAGATGCTAAATTATGAAACAAAATTGAACCTGAAGATTAATGAAATATAGCATCATTTATAATTCTACCAGATATTTCATTTGGCCTCACAGGAAGCCTACTTTACGTATTAGAAAGCATTCAGACTCAGACCTTAATGTTAATCAAAGTCTCCACGGATGGTTGTCAGGAATTCAGACTCCAGGGACTTAGCACCAGAGACCTGGATTCGGCAGAGCTGGGGAAAAGGAAAGGGTCAGGTTTGAAACAAGCGGCTTAAATTACTTGTGTATATATTTTTAAAAAACACAATTTGATAAGCATTTGTGTAGCATAGTGAAGAGAACCTGAGTTCAAGTCCTGATTTTACCTGCGTGGACTTAAGTATGTGGTTTAAAATCTTTGCCTCTTAGTGCGCCCTGAACATATCAGAGAGAGATCTAGAGCCAGACCTCCTGGCTTCCTCCTGCCTCCTGGTACCACCTCCCCCAGTTCTCTCATCAGTAAAGGTGGATAATGTATGTTCTAATTAATGAGTTAATACATGTAAAACGCACAGCACGTTCCTGGCACCTAAGGAGTCCTCTGTGCTTGCTGACCTGTAAAGACAGAGCGGTACCACCTCAAAGCACCGTGATGATTAAATGAAGTCAGGCATATCAAGTATTTATCCAAGAAGGAATGTTTTTTACCCCCAAATATTAGCTTAATAAAGTAACATATCTTCTCAATACGTTTTTTGAAATTTCTTTTTATAAATAATTCTTATTTCCTTTTCCTTGTTTTCTATTGAAGATAGACAAGAATTTTCCACAATATTTTAATGATTCAAATATTCTAATGTTCTTTTTTACTTGTATCTGGTATGAATTACATTAGCTCTGAAACAAAGAAAGTTCTCTGGAATTACTTTAAAATTAAGTGACTTTTGAACAAACATGGTTATAGTAGATCATAAAAAACTTAGAAAAATGAGACAGTTATTAGTGAATAAGCACAAGTTTGTCATTCTAGACGGAAATGTTGCTAATTTTTAAAGTTAACATTTTAGTTTGATATAATTAGATTCACCTGCAGTTTTAAGAAATAATGCACAGACTTCATTTACACTTCACCTACTGACCCCAATGACACTTTGTAAAACTGTAGTACGATGTCACACCCACATTGACATCGGTGTAGCACACTGGTCTTGTGCCATAGTTTTATTTGCATTTGATTGTGTATATGTCTGTATTTAATTCTCCATATTTTTATCACATGGATAGGTTCATGTATCCACAACCATAGTCGAGATACAACAGTTCAGTCCCCACAGGAATCCCTTATTATTGCCTTTTAATAATCCATCTCCCTCCCTCTGATCCAACCTATACTGCTGACAACTTACCTGTTCTCCATTTCAACAGCTTTGTCAATTCAAGAATGCCACGTAAATTGTACCATACACTACATAAATTTGGGGAGGTTGCTTTTTTCAGTCAACCTAATTCCCTGGAGATTTATCCAAGTTGTGGTATATACCAATAGATTGTGCCTTCTTATTGCTGAGTAATATTACGCAGTATGCACGTACTGAAGTCTGCGTAGCTCCCCATTCACCCATTGAAGGACATCTGCGTTGTTTCCAGGGTGAGGCTGTTACAAATTCATGTACACGTTTTGGATAAATGTAGCCTTCCATTTCTCCAAGACAGATGTCCAGGAGCACCATAGCATGCCATATGGTAGTCCTGTGTTTAGTATGATAAGAAAATGCCAAATTGTTTCCAAACTAAGTACATCATTGTACATTCCTACCAGAAATGTATGAGTAATACAATTTCCGTACACTCTCACCAGCATATGTTGTCAGTGCTATTTTTTAATTTTAACTATTCAGGTCATTATGCTTTTAATTTGCATTTTAAAGGCTAATAAATTTGAACTTCTTCTCATCTGCCATCTGAATATCCTCTTCTGTGAAATGTCTAGCCATGTGCTTTGCCCGTTTTCTAATTGCGGTTTTTTAAACCACTCAGTTTTGAGAGTTCTTTTTATAGTCTAGATATAAATCATTTGCTGGATATGTGGCGTCAGATATATCTTCTCCCATTCTGCACCTTACCTGTCATCCTTTTCACAGGGTATTTTCCAGATAAAATGTTTTTCATTTGGATGAGGTATAATGTATTATTTTTTCCTGTATGGGGTATGCTTTTGGTATAGACCCTAAGGATACTTTGTCTAGAACTAAAGATTTTCCCCTATTGTTATTTCAGAATCAATGTTGCCTTTATCTTAAGATAGAAAGTTGAACACATATTTAGTCCTGCCATAATGTTAGGTACATATATTTTAGTTCAAAATATTGACATTTTTTCATAACAATGATGGAATGGGTGAAATTATAAATAAATGTGGCTAACAATTCGTATATTTTAAACATTAAACCTAAATGTAGAATATTATGCCTAAATGTAATCATATGTTATCTGACTGTTCCATAAAATCAAATTATATAAACAGAAGAAAGTTTTGTTTCTTTATCCTAAAACACCCCCAGAGATTACAACCTTTAATGTTTTGAGGAATTTATTAACTTCACTTAGAGGAATTATCTAATGGGAAAAAAATAGACAACCATGCATATGGTTATGGATGCAGATAATGTGACAGTAAAATGGTGCAATCCTCATCTCAAAGCCTGCTTCTCACAGAGCCAGACTAAGACATTGGTTCATTTTTAGAAAGGCAAGAAATCTATTTCCAAAAATATGCTCACACTTAACATCTGGTATGTGTACTAACATATGAATGTGTCCACTATAGATTGTTTGGTTAAAGAAATATGTAACATTATGCATATATCATCTGCTACATTCATAAGAATGTGTATGGCAGACTGCTAGCATTCTTCCTATCTAACAGAGCTTGCCAGCTTCATTTTCTACTCATGCGTTTTCTTCCTGGGTTCATTTTTTTTTTTTTTTAATTAAACATATGTTAATTTTTTAGTCTGAAAAACACAACTACGACATCAAAAGGAAGAAGATGGCTCAGGGCAAGGAAAGGTTTACTCTGGCGGGGGACCTGGGGTCTTATTCAGAAGTAGATCTTCTCTGGATTTGGATGGCCCACAATTAAAGTTAAGCATTCTATATGGAGGCATAAAACAGGAAGGATGTGTCTTCCTGGGGAGGTGCGTGGATACTGCAAATGGGATAATTACCAAGGGCTAAATATTACTTAATCATGCACATCGGCAGAGAACATCAGGTAGTTTGAAGAGTCAAAATATGCTCGACTTGGTGAGAAGCATTTGATTCAAAAGTTTAGGTTGGGAATATTAATGGAAGAAAGTGAAAAACTTATTTGTAAGTTTAGGAAAACTACAGTATGTGCGTTAATGATGAATAAGAATAAAGCATTCTGGGTGACGCCTGTGGCTCAAAGGAGTAGGGCACCGGCCCCATAATATGGAGGTGGAAAAAAAAAAAAAGAATAAAGGATTCCATGATAAAAGAAATAAGCAGAATTTCTGTGTTAGAGTATAACAGGCAGGTTCTTTACGACTGCTTTTTATCTCTCCTCTCCTGGATACTAATTATTTATTGATCTCAATTATGGTCTGTCAACTTCATTTATTTGTCTGGAAAATAGAACACAGCACATGGAAGTGATCTCCCTCGCAGTGGACGCATTTCTTTCATCTTTCTGGCCTGGTTGGCTCTGCTGATTTGCGTGTGTGCTGCTGAACCCAGTGCTGTAGATTAAACTCTATCCTGATTAGCTCGCTGAACTAAACGGACACACACAGCCAGTCGCAGCCAGACAGCTGATCCAGGCTTTTTACTGGTCAGAAATGGGACTAAGATTACGTGGCTGAGTTTTCATAACCACTATTGAGTAAGAATAGGGAAACCTTGTATTACACTGGGGCGTTAACATCTACTCCTTGTCCACTTTTCCTGCACTTAGAATAGCACCAACAGTCACTAGAATATAAGCCAGAAACCGGGGGATCAGCCTCGAGGCCTCCCCGTTTGTCATTCCCTTACTTATTTTTGCCTTCTGAATGTACTTTAAATATATTTACTAGCTGTCAACTCTCATGTTACTGTCCTACACCAAGTGACCGTGAACTTGTGCTAAGAAACTGCCACAACCTTCTCATCACAGACTCCATATCTGACCCTGCCAGTCATTCCTGCAGGATAGTTTATGAGAGTGCACATAGAATAAGTTCACTTTCCACTGCCAAGCCTTTTAATGGCTTCACACTGCCCACCAAATCAAGACAGAATTATTTAAAGTAGCCTACAAAGCCTGCATGACTCGCCTACGTCTCACCAATCTAGCCTTCTCTTCTGTTTGCCGGGCACTGGGACTCCCCAGGACATAGCCAGTTGCACAACCTATAATCAAATTTAGAGGAACAAATGAATTATCTTGCTGCTCTGACTCTTGTGCCTGTCGCTTCAGAAGCAGAGCTTTTCCTTCGTTTCCCACTCAACACCCCGAGTCTCAAGTGCTCTAAGCCCCCCTTCCCTTTGCCCACTTCATTCCTGGTCTCAGTTTATACACGTGTTCCCCTGAAAATCCTTTCTTCATTATTTAAACCATGTTTCTTTTATTGTATTTCCCCTTCAAACATTTCTCAAAAGTTTAATCGAACATTCATGTGTTTTATTATCTGTCCTCTTCCTTCCCCGTGAGATCTTTATGTTTTACTGTGAGTCCCCTTTACTTCAAGCTTATTTGCCTTACTGTTTTGTTTTGTTCATTAAACAACGATGAATGACTGTTTTTCCCCACCTTTGATCCCTTAGAAGCCCAGTCCAAAGACTTCTCCAAGGATTGATTCTCCTCAGTCATTTCATTCATTTCAATGTTGTTCATCACACTTTTAATTTTGAAATTAAAGACACTGGCATATGTTATTATATTTACTGATTTTTCCTGATTGTTTTTGATACCATCTATTGCTTCACATGCCCCCAATTTCTTCTTTGACTGTAGGTGTTTCCCAAAGGTTTGTTCTTTTCTTTAAGTCCCACCCCATCCATTGTAAGAACCGGATCTCACTGGGCGACCTCCAAATTGACCCATTCTCCAGTCCTGGCATCAAAACGTACGATGAATCCTGCACTCCACGGTCAAATTTAGAAATCAGTTAACTCTTCATTCTTGTCAACCAAATTTTTCTCCTGAATTCAGAATAATTTCAGAATTCTCTATCTTGGTTAATATGGACACCATTACGTTCCCATTTTTCCAGTCAACTATGCCCATTCAACTGTATTCAAAACCCATAGAACATCTTTACTTCCATTTTCCTTGTATTCAAAATGTAATCAATGTTGACTCCGTGTCTTCTTTAACCCTTCCTAAATTCCATTCTGCTTTCATAGAAATTCAGACTTACAGTCTCACCTGTCTACACAGTGCAATAGTTTCCTAGCTCATGTCATCACCTGATGCCCCCCATTCTCAAACTCATCACCTGCTTCAAATTAGTTTTCCTAAATAGACTGGAACATCTTTACAAAAATGTGGACCCTCAACCATACCAGTCTGCTCAGGGATCATTAGTGTCTACCTATAGTATACTGAGTAAAGTATAAATGCCTACGTGTGTATGCACAATTTTTCTTAAATGTGTGTAATATACTGTGCCAGATTACTATGCATTGCATCCTTACGGGAAAGCATCCTATTACTAGAACATACTTGCCCTTTCTAAAGTCTTCAAGTTCTATCTTATATACCACTTGACTTGCGTGTCTTATAGCTTATGATCTTAGTGGTAGTGGCAAGTCTTGACCATTTTTGAGCATGCGTGGCAAATGCTACATTTTTACCAGATAACCTTCTTGAAATTCATTAACACTTTTGGACATTTCTTTTAAGAAATATAGATATTTTGCTTTATATGATAATATTGGGTCCTTATTTTGTTTTCTGAACAGAGACTGTAAGCTCCTTAAGAGCAGGCATTATTACTTATTAATTTTATGTTTCCTACAATGCCGGTCTCAAAGATAGGCACATGCTGGTGCTCAACTGCTATTTGTTGAATTAAACTAAATATATAGGAAACCCCACTAATAAAAATCTGTATATACAGAAAAAAATTAAGAAATCAATTTTGTACATCAGAATGTATAAAATAAAGAGTTTATTGTTTCTGTTGTATCATTTGTTTTATTATAAGACTTAATACTATTCATGTTTATGGGATCTGTCTTCAAACTTTCTAATAAAACACTAATGTGATGTTCCCAAACGCTCTGTGAGATAATCAGAACAAATAATAGAATAATTATTTTATAAATTAGTAAACTGATGGTAACATGAAATATTCTGTGTCCAGAGATTTTATGATAAACCTCTTTAAGTTCACATGACTGATAACAAAACTGGAACTAACACCAGGGTCTTTTGATATTTGCTACCATAAAGTACTGTCTCCTAATACCAGCATTATTTGTGAATATAAAGTGAATATATTAATGGTGCTCAATTGTTTTGTTGTATCTAAACGTATAATATATGTAGAACATATACTAGATATTCTTGAAAATGGTGGAAAAAAACTAACAAAGCTCTTTAATGCAACAAGAATAAATCCCAATAGTAAGAATGTATCAGTTATTTGTAATTATGTACACACATGCACAATTATGTATACATCTTTATATACGTGTCCATTTACATACATACACACAATTAGTTGTATGCATGTGTATTTCAGTATATATAAATATACAGTGTATAATTGAAAATTCTAAGTGTACAATTATTTCTCCTAAAAATTTTACAATTTAAAATAAAACTGATCATCTCTCGGAGGCTATCCCAATCTCTTGAAAGGCATTATGCATCTGTATGCCATAGGGAATAAGACTGAGAAGGATTTATCTTGTTAAAGTTTAATCACATTTATGTTATTTTGAACTTATCTGTAATGTATCAGTATAAATAAGTTTCATGTTACGGCAGCCACTTCAATTATATTAATGTAATTTGTACACCACAGGTCTTCGTGCGAATAAGCCAGATTTAGATCCTTGGTAACACTTTATAGTTTGGGCCTAGAGCCATGTTGAAAATTGGAGAAGGAAGCCATGGAGTTTGAATTTCAATAGACTTCTCTACTCATCCTTAGCACTGAATGTAGGCTCAGGAGAAGAACTGAAATACCATGTTGTTGGTAACACAAAATGTTCTGATATCAAAAGAATGTAGAAGATCTTTCTTCTGACACACTCACGATGAAAAGCTTATCTAACTAAGAGATTTAAGCAAAAGTACCCTGATGCTGCTAAAGAAATGACATGACTTAGTTATAAGAAAAATCTGTTCTCATAATTCCCTCCCACCCATCTGCACCAAAAATGAGTTTGTTGAGAAGTTCTATGGATGTTTCTGCTTGGCTATAAATATCAAAAAGGAAATTTTAGACCATTAATTCTTTGATAAAATCGAATAGAGGGAAGTTTCATAAAGATAGAATGTAAATAAGTCAAAGATTAATGCAGGATTAATGTTTATGTTTGTAATAAACAGGCTAAGAAGAATGTCATGTCTCTTCTTAAAACATTTCCAAAGATTAGGGTAATTATCATTTTGCAACCTGAGGGGATAAGAGCAATGCCTATCCAAAACGTAATTCTGTTAGAGAGGACAAAATGTGTTCTAAGAAAGGTTTGCCCACAAGGGGAACGTTTCAGTTTTTTCAAAGTAGTATTAAAATACAGTCTGGCTTTTCAAATCCCTCAAAAGTTTTTTTCTTTGACATTCTCATTTCTATTCCTTTTAATTGTGAGCTGGGTGGGTGCTTAGTGTTGAAGAAGAGGCAGCGGAGCTGTCTGTATTAGCCAGAGTGTGGGCCTTACAACTCAGTCGTGCTGGGTTTAAGGCCGTTCTGTTGCTTCTTTTTCACTTCTGAATTCACTTCTCCAAGCATGCATTCATTCAACAGAACTGGGAAGCACACTATCACGGGTCGGACAAGGCGCTAAGAATGAGGGATGCACCATGAATGAGATGGATGACGCTGCCCGTTCTCAACTCAGTGTCACCAATTGAGCAAGCCTTTGTTTGTTTGTTTGTTTTTTAACTTTTTTTTGTAGAGACAGAGTCTCACTTTATTGCCCTGGGTAGAGTGCCCCGTGGCGTTACAGCTCACAGCAACCTCCAATTCCTGGGCTTAGGTGATTCTTTTGCCTCAGTCTCCGAGTAGCTGGGACTACAGGCCCGCCACAGCTTTTGCTTTTTTAAAACTTCTGGGTGGAAAACAGTAACAAATCTTGAGTAAAATATCTATGTGCATACTTACAGTAACTCTATTCAAATATCAGCATCTCTTAAAATAAATACACCCCACCCAACCAGTATTTCTAATGTCGATTCCGTGCTTGTTTTGCACAACTAAACTTAGGAGAATCACACTGAAAATAACATTCTATCTCTACATACTATTCTTAGTTCATAAACCCAGTACCCCTTAATTGTGCGAAATTGCAACAGTGACCAAAATGTGGTGCCCACAAGTGGAAGGGAGGTAGGAACTCCAGAGAAAGGATTCTGTGCGGCTTTGTGAAGGTCAGTTGTCCAAGACCTCACTTGTCTCAGATCTGATATTTTGCAAAATTATTAACTAAAGCTATAAAGTAAATGTATTAAGAATTCTAAAGATATAACATGAGCAAACTATCTTTTTGTGGGGTTATCTCTGACTTGAAACTTAGATTTTATATAAAAAAAGAAATAGCTTTACCAGGAGTTTAATGAAATCTGTGATGCTGTGCAGTCAGTTGAGAAAGAAGCTAATTTACAGCATCTTTGGTTAAATATGCCCATTTCTAAAGAAGCTATTACAAGCTTGACTTTCCTTATCCTTAAGTAAAGTAATACTTATCTGATTAGCTGCTGCAAGCAAACTTTCCAGAACTGAGCTGCAGGCATAAAGAAAGAATAACCAAGAAATAAAATCACTGGATTACCTATATTTCATTTCATCCATAGTCTGCTCCAAATCTGCAGAAATTGTTGCAGATTCAGTGATTATTTTTAAGTGACAGCTTTCATAGTGTCATTTAGTCAAAGTTGTTTCATTTCTCTTTCACCAGTAACTAAGTGTTAATAGAATGGGTCTATTCACAAAGAGTGTGACGGGCTCTTTATGGTGATGAATGCACAGATCTGCCCATTTATTTGACAGTAAGAACAACAAAGTGATGAGTGACATCTGTGAGCCAGGATTGTTCTGTGTTCTTAGAACACAACAGGGTAAACAGAACAGATGATGATACCTGCCCCTGAGTGGCTTATACAGGTGTACTAGTGGAAATAGAAATAAAACCGCTTCCACCACAAACCACACGGAACAGCTAAGCAGCGTAATGTGTTAAATGGTGAGAGAGCAAAGGAAGAAAAAATAATAAAGAAACAGGGAGGGAGCACGGGACTGGGAAGTGCTGTAAGATCCTTGGCCCTCAGTAAGTTTTGGAATACTTTCACACATAAATTGATAATGATCCACAATAAAGACATCGGGAGATAAAAATTCATTCTCTACCAAACCAACAAATAATAAAAATTATCTAAAAATCCATTTTTTCTCTTTTCCCCTAATGGGGGGAGACTAAAAAATAATAATTGCACAGGTCTAGAACTGATATAAATCAAATAACTATCAAATGACTAAAGAAAGCTAAACTGAGTTATGATAAAGAAAATTTTAAAGCATACAATATGCTGTAGTTGAATCTAAAAATTGATTTTTTTCTCTTTTCCCCTTAATGGGAGGAAAGAAAAAAAAAAAGCCAATAATTACACATACCTAGAACTAATTAGAAATCCAATAATTCTCAAATGGTCAAAGAAAGCTAGAATTGATTTTTCATAAGTAGATTTTTAAAGTATAAAAAAAAATTGTGGTATTGAAACTCACGTGAGGCATGTGGCAAATTGTCCAAACCTCTGTCCTCCTGTAAGGCCACAGGTTGTTTTAAAAGATGGATACAACGGGCCATTTGCAGATAAGCTGTCTATTTTTGGTTAAAAAAATATTTAGAGAGATAGTTAAGGTCACTTAAAACTTCTGATATGTCAAATATATTTAGGATGGAGAAGATCAACAAATCAAAAATTGAGTTACTCCCTACTTACGATAAATAACAAACATTACAGTTAATATTTAAATAAATAGCTTCCATTTAGGAAATTTGACTCTTTATACTTTTTGCACTGATTACTTACTAATTAGCTCAATTTGTTGCCTTAGATTATTTACTGCTCAGATTATTCACTTAGTCTGAAGGATGTTTTCCAATTATTTTTCCTTATTCTCGCTCTCTAAGAGAGGCACTTGAATGACAGAAAAAAGGTTCATAATTTTAACTCAGAGAGTATGTACAGGTATTTATAGTATACATATAAATACATATATGTGTGTGTGTCTATATACATATATATGTATACCTCATGCCTTATCTTTAAACTTTTCTACAACCTATAGCTCTAGACAAAACATTTGACATTTTGGATAGAGTTCAACCCCAATCTTTGCTTCACTCTCTCTCTAGAATCTAATCTACCAATTTGTTCTTCTTCCCTTTCCTTTTGCATTACTGATTTTGAACCCTTTGACCTCCTGACTATATAATTGTTCTCAACATTTTCTTTTCCAAGATACCTTCTTTTCTGCAGAAAATGGCCTCATGCATATTTTACTCAATTCATCTCAAACACTAAGAAGCCGTTCTTTGCTACCTGCTGTCCCCTAAAATCCCTTTTGGATTTTATGTACACTTGTGCTAATTTCCTCACCACTCAGTCGTGTGGCTCATATATATATATTATTTTATTCTAATTCATGTTTTATTGATTTGAATCTTGGCAAATTCTGATTTGAATAAATATAATAAAAATCACAATATAATAAAATCTATAATATATAAAATATAAGACAAGTCACAGCTGGGAATGCTGTGGCTTCCCACGGTAGGAAAATGGAGCCTGAGAATTTTTCCCGTTCTCTGAGATGAGTGGGCACCGGGAGAGGCAGCTGTTTTAGCAGGAGTCAAAAGTCAATCTTGCAACCCCAAAATTAATCACCCCAATAGAACAATTCACATGTCCTTTCCTCCATGACATAGCACCACAGTGTTCCCAAAATAGACAGTACGCCCACCTAAATTGTTCTGTATTTATCTCTTTAGACGTTCATCTTCTCTCTCAAATTGTGAACTCCTTATTCAAATTTGCCCCAACAATTTAAGCATTGCCATTATTTTATAATTAATTGGTTATTGAATTAAGTTCCATTGAATTAAATAAAAAAAACAAAGATCTAATTGGCAAGAATGTTAACTTGGTGCTAAACCCAAAAATCTTGAGTCGGGATCCTTTCATCCTTCTGCCTGATACCAGCTTGGGATGAGGCTGAGTTCATGGTTACCCATTGTAGGAAAAGGCACCCTGTAGAGTAATCTCAAACAAAATATGAGAACAAAACTCTGAAGTTGGGAAAAACTAGTAAAAGAGAGAAAAAACGGTTTTCCATGTCCCCGAAAGGAGAAGAGGAGAGTGAGAGGCTGAGGCTCAGTCTTGTGGTCAGGGGCTGTGAAGACCCCAGCCCCTCTGGACTGTCCCCAGCCCAGCAGCAAGGGCCTCGGGACTCTGAAAGCGCTTTGACTCAGCCGGCATCAAGAGAGAAAAGGAAGCGGCACGACAGCCAGCAGGAAGCGGGGAAGTAAGGGAGCAGTGAGAATTTAACAGAAAAGTTTAATTAAGTATATAGTCCGCAGGCAAGTGTGTAGCAGATAGAACTCAGCTGCCAGGGAGGTGTGCGTTTCTTCCTGGAGAATGGAAGGGCCTCTGACGGACTTGTACTCTTGTATTAACGCCCCAGTTCCTAGCTTTGCTCCTCCTAAGTCTATGTTTGTGCATTTCTTAACTCATGTTTCTGTACTTATTTCCCCTAAAGCTGGACCCAGCTGACTCTACAGTCTATTCTTAACAATTTCGGCTTTGCAAAGTCCCTAAGATATTAATTGGGCATTGATTAATCATGGGATGCTGATTGATTTCTTCTTTGAGATGTTGCTGCTGATCGATGCCTCTGTGGGGGCCTTAGGAGTTGAACAGTGCCTGAGTTTATAAGCTTTCTAACCACCATCTTGGCTATGTCTACTTTCACATCAGCCCAGAATAGTCTGTCTTCCCTACCCAGCTCCTGTCTAAGCTAAGGAACTGGTTCCTCTGCCTGGGCAATCATCCGCTTTTCTCTGTCTCAGCAATGGTCTGCTTTTCCTTCTTACCTTGTTCTCCACCTGTCCCTAACAATACAGAAGGTATAGCCCTACAGATTTCTGCAGAGCTTCCCAGGAATCACACCCAGTGCTACCAGAAATGGTTTCAAGGCTATCTGGGTTCCTGTGGGGCGTTTTTAATTGTCCTTACTCCATGCAGCACTTGTCTTTAAAACAAACCGTGACCTGCAGGTAACAGACTCCACCACCGTAACGTGGGCATATCACACCTTGAGAACCATTACCTGGTCATCTTGTCCACTAGTTCACTAAAGAGTAAACAGTAAAATTTCAGAGTGGGTGGAGAAGCACTCGCCCGCTGGGGGCAGGGTGCAGCCATGATGACTCAGGAACCGTGAGCGTGGCAGTGTCTGAACATTCTCTCCCCAGGTTAGGAAAGCTGGAGAAGATAGATCTGTCATGCCCGAGATTCGGGACGTGAGAAGTAGGTGAGCCTTCCAGAGCAGGAGGCCTCACTTACCATAACATGAGCCAAGAGGATAAAAATAAGGGAATGTGATGTGAAGCCCACAGGTGGGGTGTCAGCAGAAAGATGCAGGAGGAGCCAGAGGGGATCCCCAATGCGTAGGGAGACTGTTTACAACTGAGCGCCTCCTCAGTGAGGTTTCTGCCTTTATTCTCATTGATTCTACAAACTGCAGGATGGATGGTAGCCACCATAAAAAGTACCACAACCTTCCCACCTGCTCCTGTTATGTGTGATTGTAGGAATCAACTACCATACATACTCGAGTATAAGCCAAGTTTTTCTGGCACAAAATTTGTGCCAAGTTCAGGTTTTTCGGCACAAATTTTGTGCCGGAAAAAACTCGGCTTATACTCAAGTATATACGATAATCTGCCACAGGCATCCAAAAACAGTCATCTCTCCCTCTTCCTTCCCCTTTTTCATTCCCCGAGAGCAAGGACAGAGGAAGAGAAGTGTGCCAGAAGCAGCCCAAGTACACATACCCCACAGCATGAGCTACCGGAGCCCCACCGAGTCTGGGTGGAGCAGGAGGAGCTGGGGGATGGCACCAAGTCCAGCATGAATCTGTCTTTATATCTGCAGGATAGAAGCTCTGTGACTGAATGAGGCTGCTTTAGTAACCTACAGTGAATAACACCTTGTGGAATCAGACTGAAATGTCAAAAGGAGAGCTTCTTGATGTCCAGCAAAAATAATGGGAATGGAGCAGAGTGGGTAATAATGGCAGAAGCAAGAAAGCCATTTTATGTTTATGCTTGAACGAGATGAAACTCTGTACAGAATGCAGCAGGAAATACACAGATGCAAAGCATAAATGGAGTGGTTCCAGGGTCAGGCTGCACAGCTGACTCCATCTATATTGGCTACACTTAATGACGATGGAGAGACGCTGTATCTCTAAGGGTAACAACAACTTCCAAGTGATCTAAGCCTCCAATTAAACACAGCCCTAACATCAATTCCCCTTAGGATTACAGAGCCTGGTTTACCTCTCACTGTCTAATTAAGAAGTGAATACCAGGACATTAGGGGGCATGGAACATGGGCCGAATTCTGCTGAGCTTTTGGAATTGGAGTGTAGTGGGTGAACGGGCGCTTCTGTGCCATTTCCTGATGCTTTGGAAAGTGCAGTGTCTTAAAGATGCTTCTTCTCTGACTCACCTGTGATTCAGGTTTGCCAGTGTAAGATAATAGGTGGTTTTAAATGAGCAATAAAGCAAGTCTATTCACTAAAACTAATCAGTCGGCACCAGTGGTTGCTTTGATAACTGAAGACTCAGTGCAATACAGAAATTTAGAATGATGTGGTTATGCCTTCAATTTGGGTAAAAACTAACCATTGTTTTCCCATTAAAAAATCTTATGCCCTATGGGAAACTCCCCTAAAGGGTTTTTAACGTAAGAATTGTTGTTGTGAAGGGGTAATCTTTTAACTCTCAAAGGGATCTGTCCAAATTCCTTCCAATTCTATGACTTTAATAGCTCCCAGCTTTATTGAGGCATACTTGAGAAAAAAATGTGTATATTTAAGGTATACAATGTGATTTTTTAAAATACATACACATCATGAAATGTATGCATGAAATCAAGCTAATTAACATTCATAAGCTCACATGGTTACACTTGTTGTGTGTGCTGAGAAGAGTTAAGATGTACTCTTTCAGTAAATTTCAAGTATATAATACAATATTATAAACTATAGTCGCCAGGCTGCCTGTTAAGTCTCCAGAAATTATTCATCCTGTATTACTGAAACTTTCTACTCCGACACGTGCATTTCTCACCATATCATATGAAACTTCTGCCTTTTATGTGAGGTTTCTTAAAGTGGTAATGTGATTAAGTATAAGGAAAAAATAAAAAATGAAGCACTGAAATACTAGAGTATATGTATGTAGATTCTCTTGTTACAGGGAAGAATACATTTTGCATTTTGAGATGGAAGAAAACCTTTGGTAGCATCTTCTGAAATATCCATTATTTAACATTAGATGACAAAGGGGCTTATTATAAATTTAAGAGAGACTATATCATTCTAATGGCTACCATGTAATTCTTTGGGCACAAATTCTTTTTCCCTAATCACTACTATGAGAATCTGAAAGTAAATGTACTACCATCACTGGCAATTACAAGTGCCAAATTATTAAGTGCATTAACAATTTTAGGCTACTGGAGTTCCACTTAATGCACTAGAGTAGCAATTTACTAAATGGACTCAAGTGGCCCCAAAGATGTAATGCACCCCACAAAGGTAAGCCCTCAATCATTTCATTATCATTGCATCATCTGTATACTCAAGAAGAATAGGACTGTGGAGGTGAAAAATTATCATTAAGAAATTATTAAAGGAAAAATACCCCATAACATAAGCAACCTAGTATTTGTGTTTTCTTGGGAAATCAGAGACTTAAAAGGGCTTCTAAGAATATTAAATTTACTAAGTGTTATGTGATAAATTGTAGTCAACAAAGCTAGCCCTTTTGAATACTTAAGGTTCAAAGTAGAAACTATTCTTAAATCTTAGTGCAAATGCTGAACACTATAATGTGAAGTTGGTCAAAGGAAAAAGGAAAAAATAATCACTCATGAGTAGAGAGCTAAACATTCAAAGTTATTCAGTTAACAAGCAAGAATATGTTTGAATTTATAGACCTAATGATGTTAACTTACACAGAACACAAGGGTATAAATTTGTTATATGTACTGAATATTTAAAGAAATTTTGATTAATTGGTTTGTTTTAATTTCATATTTCAACTGAGGCTTCAAAGAGAGTATCACATGTAATCTTCCTTGGTTTTTTTTTAAACTAAAAGTAAGTTTACTCTAAGAATTATTGATTCTGAACATTGCTACTAGCTATCTTAATTTTGATCTGCTTTAGAATGCCATTAAATTGATGAATATTAATGAATAAATTTAATAATTAAGTCTCTTACATAAATATTTCTCAGTTGTAGATATATAAAATTCATCATATATTAAGTGAAATCCAAAATTATTTTGAAACTTTTTGTAGATGCTTCTCTTTTTTTGTTTGTTTGTTTGTTTTTGTAGTTTCTGGCTGGGGCTGGGTTTGAACCCACCACCTCCAGCATATGGGGCCTGTGCCCTACTTCTTTGAGCCAAAGGCGCCACCCAAAAGGTTACTTTCTTGTTTAGTTCTTGGCTAGACACCACTGATCATAGGAAGAAGTTATTTCACGAGTTATCCTAGTGCAGGATAGGATTAAGGACATGCAGAGATGTAGGAGACTCCAGTTTTATTACATGAGAAGAAACTTTTACATGACTGGAGAATAGAATTATTTCTAGAGTCAAAGCTTTGGTGAGAGAAAAGCTTTAATAATGTATATGCATGAAAATGCTTCCCATTTATAGAGTCTTCACAGCCCCCTAAATATCTCTTTCCAGCTGGGTTTATTGGCGTCTTTTTCTGCTGCCAATTGGTTCCCCTATTTGAGCAACAAATATTTACTAAGTGTCTATGTGTGCCACATTCTGTTCTTGGCACTTGCAAATCATCAGTGAAAAAAGAGACAATCGCCCAGACTACTTACATGCTTATTTTAGCTGTCAAGAGATAACAATGAACAATAATTTTAAAAGTAAAGTCAGTATGTATTAATAGTTAATATATTAGATGGTAATATATATTGTGAGGGAAAAAAAGAAAAATGCAAGAAAAAGCAATTATAATTTAGAATTGTAATTTTAAATTTTAAAAGAGATAGTAATTTTAATACAAAGTTCCTATTGATCAGCTGAACTTGAAGGAGAGACTAGTAGAGACTTGAAGGAGGTGAAGAAGTTTGTTCCAGGAATGTCTGCAGGAAGAATGATCCAGAAAGAGGAAACAAGGCAAAGGTCGGAGGTGAGAGTGTACCTGGCATGTCCCAAGAGCCACAAGGCACCTTCTGTGGCCGGAGCACCTTGAGCAGGGACATGGGAGGGAGATGAGCTCCAACAGAGAACACGGCAAGGCAGGTGAGGGAGGCCTGTGTGTGTCTCTGAGTGAAATGTAAAGATTTTCGAGAGTTTTGAAGCGGATGGAATCTACTGTATTTTAAGTGAATCACACAGACTCTCCTATTGAGTCTGTAGGAAGCCACAGCAGAGAATCAAGACTAAAAGCCACCACTGTAGAAATCCACATAAAAGACGGGCAATCTCTGCCAATTTAGGGGATGACCTAAATTGGCAGAGATTGTGTTCGGTGGTTGAATTGGTGTATATATTTTAAAAATAATGGTGATATGTCCTAGAGGATGATTGTCTCGTATGAGAGTAAGCTAATAATCAAGGAAGGCTCCCAGGTTTTGGCTTGGGAAATCAAGAATGGAGCTGCTAGCTAGATGACAACAGTTTGGGGAATAGGTAGTTATAGCTCAAGGGTGGCGTTTATTTTTTATACTCTTATAGACATATCTCTTAAAGATCAAAGACATGAGTCTAAAGTTTGAGAGAGAATTCTGGGCTGCAGATCTAAATGTAAAACTCTTCAGCTTTATTAAAATCTATATACTTAGCATATTTATATATAGACCCAGCATACTGATATACAAATAGACAGATCTGTCTGCATCTCTCTTGCCTAACATGGTGCTTTGACCCACTCACAGCAAGTAAACTGAGTACTTCACTAGAATGAAATGAGGGAGACAAACTGAATGCTACACAATTTCTGGGGTGCCCATTTTTCTGCCATTTAAGAGCATAACAAGACACTGGGAAGAATGACAGTGGTTTTAGTACTACAAATATACAGGGCATTATCAGACTTGCTTATAGACATTTCTTAATTGTGTTGTGCTGAATTATGATCAGACTGTGTTCCAGCATTAGTTCACAAGCCACCCGCCTCTGGCTGACACATTCCTGCCATCATTCCCAAGTCCACATTCTGAGAGTTGGAGATACTGGCGTCGTGCCTTCCTAAGGGTTACAACAGAGCATGCCCCAGAACTCAGTCTCTCTCCTGTACACGCTCCTTTTTGCTAACAAGCCCAGGTTTTCTCAGTTCCATCCTCCTACCCATGGAATCAATAACAGTCTGTGCTAGTTATATTCTATAGTTATAGAAATAGCGATAATAGCTATCATTTACTGAGGTTTTCTATGTGTCTGGCACTGTGTGTTTTATATGCAAAGACTCATTCCTGATATAATCATGTAGATGTGACTCAGAAGTCTTTGGTATTGTCTGCCATATGCTAGTTGTGATGACAAGTTTTGTATACATGAGCCAAGCAGGACAGTATGTGACACTCAGCAGAGCAGGCCACCATGAGTGTCACTACTCTCTCTAGACCAGCGGTTCTCAACCTGTGGGTCGTGACCCTTTTGGGGGTCGAATGATCCTTTCACAGAGGTCACCTAAATACATCCTGCATGTCAGATACTTACACTATGATTTATAACAGTAGCAAAATTACAGTTATGAAGTAGCAATGAAAATAATTATGGTTGGGGGTTACCACAACATGAGGAACTATATTAAAGGGCCGCGGCATTAGGAAGGTTGAGAACCACTGCTCTAGGCCTTCCACATTCTCACTTGATTTCATAAGCAGAGGTACAACGGGCAGTAAGGTCCCATGACATGCCTGACCCTAACCCCCTTGATTGAAGCAGTTACTTGAG
This sequence comes from Loris lydekkerianus, assembly GCA_963574355.1. NCBI lineage: Eukaryota > Metazoa > Chordata > Mammalia > Primates > Lorisidae > Loris > Loris lydekkerianus. The sequence goes on along the minus strand of CAUYPK010051551.1, from coordinate 187,108 downwards.
ACTAGAGAGAAAAACATTTCAAAAATGAAAAGGATGAAGCAGAAAAGGGAGGACACGGACAAAAAGACCAAAAGAGGACACAGGATAAAATCCTAACGGGAGACAAAGGAAAAAGAGCTGAGCGAGATGTCTCCCAGAGGCCTTCCCCCGCATACCACAGGGAAGAGAGTGAGCACTGAAACTGTTCATTTATGCGTATTGAAAAGTTGTGCAGCTGAGCATGAAGACCCAGTCAGGTCTCCGCCCCTCATCAGAGGTGACACTCCTCTTCCCGAGCTTGAACAGCAGTAGGGATGGTGGTGGTACGTGAGCTGGTGCTGCAGAAGAGGCCCCTTCCCTGAGGGGGGGTAAATAAAGTGTGCTGCATATTTACGCACCTGAGCAGGATGCCCACGTAAAGAATTCGTCAGATAAATCTATTATAATAGAAAGACTTGTCAGAAGATGCAAGTGGAATTATAGAGAATCTGCCAACACACTGAGATAGATTAAGGCAAGGGTCTGTGTTGCCAGAATGGAGAGTGGCTCCTGCTAAAAGAACTCTCAACCCTGAGGAGCTGGGGTGTAGGTCTTTTAAGCTCGGCTTCTGGTTGGGCAGCGGAGTCTGAGAGCAAGCAGAATTTTACACAAGCAAATTTTGCAAGAGTAGAATCTATGGGGTGGGAGTTGGGTAGTCAGAGGAGACCAGATGTGGAGTGCAGATGGGAACGTGCTTTTACAAGGGTTTCCACCTTTGAGCTGGTCTTCCTGTTTCTGCAGGGTGTGTGTCACAAGGTCTGCTCAGATACGCAAGGGAAGGGGGGTTTTACGCTATTTGCCAAATGGAGTTATAATAGTTTTTAGTTTCTCGTAACAAAATGGAGTCACTCTGGCTTCACAGACTGACTCCATTTTCTTCACGTTGAAGAGCAGACGACTTTCAATCCTCCCCTCTCCCTCTCCTCTTCTCGCTTCACATTGGTCAAGAAGGAAAGCTTGACACTCCGTCCGGCACTGGCAGAAAGTTCAAATCAGGTAGTCTCTCGGCTTCCAGAGGGAACAGCCCCACTCTTAACCCCATGAAAATCCAATTGAGAGGTTTTTTTCTTGTTTTCTCAAGTCATTTTTCAAACAGGCTTGGGAGGCTTCCTGCTTCATTAAGAAGCTTCATTGCATTAGTTTCAAGTCTGTCGACACCCTGTGGGTGTCGTCTGTGTGGGTTCTCTAACCCGGTTGACCTGGTTTGGTAACTGGGAAGAACTAGGAAATGCAACTGATGAACAGAAAGCAGAAATGAACCTGGAGCAGCACAGGTAGATGAACGGAAACCAAAAGTAACTTTGTACAGGCGTTAGCACAACAAAGAGAAATTTTATGTAAGAACAAAGAGAAAGTTTAGAGCATATCCACAGAGAGCTGGAAGAAGGTCCCTTGTGAGTGAGAAGAGACAGATGCAGGAGCGAGCGGGGGAGGTACAAACAGCCTTTCTCTCCACTTGAAATTGTTTGTGGCGCTTTCACTGGTTTCCCTGCCCCTCTGGACACCTGGGTCCTTCCCTAATTGTCATTGATCGTGCAGGTTACATCCTACCCACATTTCTTTTCCTTTTTTGGTGATAATTGCTGTGTCTATGGGCCCCCAGACTCCTTATTCAGCAAGCTGGACTTTTCTCCCTTCTCCTTGAAGCCACTTTCTTTATCTTTTCTCGCCATCCTAACCAATTTGGATGAGGGTCCATCTCCCCTTTGTTGCAAGGGGTGAAAACAACACCTATGATCAACCAGGGCAAATCCAAGTATCTCACCTTTGCAAGTCAATTTCCCTTTCATTTCAGACAAATTAGGCATTTAGGTCATCCCTGTCTTTTATGTGGATTTCTACGGTGGTGGCTTTTAGTCTTGATTCTCTGCTGTGGCTTCCTACAGAATGTTCTCAATAGGAGAGTCTGTGTGATTCACTTAAAATACAGTAGATTCCATCCGCTTCAAAACTCTCAAAAATTTTTACATTTCACTCAGAGAGACACACAGGCCTCCCTCGCCTGCCTTGCCGTGTTCTCTGTTGGAGCTCATCTCCCTCCCATGTCCCTGCTCAAGGTGCTCCAGCCACAGAAGGTGCCTTGTGGCTCTTGGGACATGCCAGATACACTCTCACCTCCGACCTTTGCCTTGTTTCCTCTTTCTGGATCATTCTTCCTGCAGACATTCCTGGAACAAACTTCTTCACCTCCTTCAAGTCTCTATTAGTCTGTCCTTCAAGTTCAGCTGATCAATAGGAACTTTGTATTAAAATTACTATCTCTTTTAAAATTTAAAATTACAGTTCTAAATTATAATTGCTTTTTCTTGCTCTTATAGTAACAATTACTAACATTTCAACAACTAGCTTCAAAAAAATAATGTCAGAAGACATTTATAGAATCATTTTCTTTTGTCCACTTTCTTTTCAATCTCCTGAAGTAGGAGACAAACAGAGCGATACTGGGTTCCTGATTAGAACTTACATTTGTGTTTCTCCATTTGTTTGTTTTATCATTTGATTTCTTTTCCACAGCAGCTAAAGAATAAGACAATTTTCATGAAAACTGAGGTTGTCTCTTCAACAGCTTCCAGGTTAGAACAGTCCAGTCTTACATGATCCTATGCATTGCAACTTTCCAGATTTCCAAGGAGAAAACAGGCCATCTAAGACTATTATATAAACACAGAATGCAGGAATGTAAAAATAAAAAATAAAAAAAATCACAGCCACATATTAACAGTCACTATAGTTTAAGTCAACATACAAATATAAAATATTTTATTATTCATAGTAATATTTTACTTAAATTATAAACTATCCACTATCTGAAAATTTAAAGAAAAACTTGAATCTATTCTATTAAAAAACTCAAACTAGCAAGAATAAATTAAGCAAGCAAAAGGCATATATATTTTTAATAACCACTTAGAATCATTTTGGAACTTTGCATATATATATATATATGTATACTACATATATATGTATATATATATATACACTATGTATGTATATATATAAAACATATATAAGTATAATAATTAACAGATATTTTACAAATTAAGTCAACTTGTTTTAGAAAATACTGAATTTTTTGTTCATTTTTTATTGCCTTCAAAAACTAATCATGTTCAATTTTTAAAGATAAGTGGATTATTAAACTTTTCCTTATTTTTGATGCCATACCATAAACATTTTTTCTAATAGTTACCAATTTTGACAAACCACTCTAATCACATTTTTAAATCTATGCTTATGGTAAAATTTAAAAAATACATATTTGGACTTTCTCCCTGTTTACTGGCACATAACTCCTAAAATCTTGGAATCTCCTGAGTGATCAGGGCCTTTGAATGCTAAGGCGATGACTCTTGGTTGAGAGGCAGGACTCTCGGTAGTTTCAGGATGGGATTCAGTCACCAGAAAGACCAAGTCTATTAGAAGCTTGGATATTTCAGCCCTATTCCACAACTGTCAGAGAGGAGAGCTGATGGAGATTGAGCCAATCACTAACAGCCATTGATTTAATCAGTCACGTTTATGTGGTGAAACCTCCATAAAACCCCCTAAGCCAGGGTAGCTGGAGAGAGCTTTGGAGTTGCGGAACAGAGCCATGGCCTGGGAGAGAAGAACACTCAAACCTGAGCACCTGCTAGATGCTCCCGTGCTCAGGACTGCATCTCTTATTCTGGCTGTTCATTTGTATCCTTTACAATAAAGAAATGATAGCAAATAAGATGTATTACTGACTATAACGTCTTCTAGATATTAATCAAATCTGGAGGAGGAAGTTGTAGGAACCTCCAATACTGCATAGCCAAGTCAGAGAGAGGTGTGGGCACACAGTGCTTGGCCACTGCTAGCTGTAGTAAGGACAGTCTTGTGGGACTTAGACCTGAAACCTGCAGGATCTGACACTATCTCTGAGTAGTTAATGTCAGAATAGCAGGACACTCAGTTGGTGCATAGGGAATTGGAGAATGGTTGTTGGTGTGGCAAAATCCTACACCAAAATTGATGTCAGAAGTCTTATGAGTTGAAAACAGAGGATAATAAATTTATATTTCATACAATTACATACAATGACAATAATAATAACATAATATATAATATAATAATAAATAAATAATAATAACATAATAATAAAGTTATTAAATTCTTGAACCATATTCTATGGCATTGATACTGATGAAAATCACTATTTTCATTCAAAAATATTTATTGAGGATTTATGTTCTGGCCTTAATATAAAACCTGGATATAAAATAGTCACAAAAAAGATGTCTTGAACTCCTGTGTGGAGGCAGATCAACTAAGCAAAAATAAAAAAGAAGAAAACTAGAAATTATATTAGAAATATGTAATTTGGTTGGATGATCATAAGTAGAGGTGTCTTTGAATAATGTTTGTCAAGGGGAGATATGTTATGTGAGTAGAAAAAAGGAGGCAGCCTAGGTGGAGAAAAATCAACCCCCTGGGCCTGACAGGATGTGGCAAATTTGAGAAAAAGAACTGTGGACTGAAGTTTAACGCGGGGAGGGAAAGTGGTTCTGTTGCCTTCGTACAGTGCCATTCCATGCGCCCAGCTCACAGCAACCTCAAATTCCTGGACTCAGGGCATTCTCTTGCCTCAGCCTCCGGAGTAGCCTGGACCACAGGCACCCACCACAAAGCCCGGCTACTTTTTCTATTTTTAGTAGAGACGAAATCTCGCTCTTGCTCAGGCTGGTCTCAAACTCCTGAGCTCATTCAACCCACCCGCCACTCACTTTGGCCTCACAAAATGCTAATTACCGGTGTGAGCCACTGTGCCAGGCGACCTCCCTAGGGCAGTCTTACAGTGACTGGAAGTTTATCTTATAAACTGGATCTTCAGTCACTAAACAGTTGGAAATCATGAAATGGCTTATTCAGGAAAGTGACATAATCAGATTCACAAAATAGTTTTCTTTTCGTTGTTGTTGTTTTTCTTTATTAAATCATAAATGTGTACATTAATGCATTTATGGGGTACCATGTGCTGATTTGATATACACACATAGTTCTTCTGTCAGGATATAAATGCTTATGAAAAACAGGAAACCTAAAAGAAGCTGGTTCATATTATTGGAAGGAAGGAAGATACAGAATGAGCTTTTGAATTACTTTGATTCAGCAGCCTAACTGGTTAGTAAGAATCCCATTTCCTTCCTTTTTCTTAGCCCACGTTTCACCTTTGCAAACAACTCCTTTCCCTCATGACAACCACATGACTGAAGCACTTCAAGGCTCCATATCACACACACACACCAGCCAAGAGAAAAGAGAGAGTGAGCTATTCCTACAGAACATTAAATAAGCTCTCTGGAATTCATCCTAATTATTTGCTCTTATGTGTTAATCATATATCTACCTCAGAAATAGAAGGATGAAATCTACTGAATGTCTTAAGCCAGTAAGTCCAGCCCTGTAGGTGATGGTGAGACCAGTTTCTTTTCCTGAACTGGGTTAACTGATGGAGGAGAGACGAATACCAGAAAAAAAAGAAAAAAAATCAGTAATTTAGTAACAGGAAAGAAGGCAAAGGATACTAAATGACATATCACACTGCCTATCAGTGCATTTGACAATCACAGCTCTCTGCGATGACGTCCAGATGATAATAATAATATTAATGTTAAAAATGTACTCATGGTTAGAAAACTTTATTTTTAGGATTTTCTTTAAATGGTATTTCTAAAAGATGACATTGAATTCCCTAGTGACAAACATTTATATATTTAGTATTAAATTGAATGCTAAATTTAAAATTTAGGAAACTTAGGGGTTATTCCTAACTTTCAGGCAATTATGTGGGATAGAATAGACATATTGCCAATTAAAGGAATTAGTGATTTGGGCAAAGATGTTGCCCTATCAAAGTTTAAATGTAAGTCTAAAATTAGAAGGGAGACATAAAGTTCAAAAATAAGATTTCAAAAATGATAAAAACATATTACAACAAAAGAAAACTGCAGGCCAGTATCGCTAATAAACATAAACACAAATTCCAAACATGTCAGGCAAGCAAATCCAGCAATGTATGCAGCTGTGATACATCACACCCAAGTGGGATTTACACAGGGAATACAGAGATAGTTCCCCAGGCAGAAAACAACGAATAGAATTAAGCATTTTAAAGGACAGAAAAAAGAAAAATAGTATCATTAACTGCAGAAAATGTCAACATCAATTCATTACAAAATCTCTAGTAAGAGGAATTCTTCAACCCAATAAAATGTATCTATTAAGAAAATGCAGCTTAAATAAAAAAAATACATAGCTCACATTGCATACAGCTCACGTTCACAATGGTGAGTGCCTTTTCCCCTAAAATCGTAAAGAAGGAAAGAACTTCTATTCAACATTGCTCTGGAGGTTCTAGACTGTACAATGAGGCAAGTAAAATAAAATCATTCATTTTGAAAAGGCAGATATAAAACTGTTTTTATGAATAGACAATATACTTGTCTTCACAAATCCAAAGATACAAAAATAGGAATATTGTGAGCTTAAGTCAATATACACAGAGTCAATATACAAATATCATTTATATTTTTGCTATTTCTACATAATAGCAATGAACAACTAGATACTGAAATTTAAGAAACAGTGATATTTTTTATTATTATTATTATTTTTTTTTAGAGACAGAGTCTTGGTTGCCCTCGGTAGAGTGCCATGGCGTCACAGCTCACAGTAACCTCCAGTTCTTGGGCTTAGGTGATTCTCTTGCCTCAGACTCCTGAGTATCTGGGACTACAGGTGCCCGCCACAGCCCCTGGCTATTTTTTTGTTGCAGTTTGGCTGGGGCCGGGTTTGAACCCACCACCCTCAGTATACGGGGCCGGCACCCTACTCACTGAGCCACAGGCACTGCTCAGAAACAGATTTATAATTGCACCTCAAAACATGAAATATTTAGGTATAAATATCATGAAAGATGTAAACATCTGTATGAAGAAAATGACAAAACACGTATTAAAGAAATCCAAGAGACAGAGTCAATAGAGAGATTTATAAGTTCAATACTTTATAAGGCTCACTATGTTTGAGATATTTAAAAGAAAGCTCACCAAATCTGTTGTGTAGATATAATGCATTTCAATCAAAATCCCAGGGGGATTTCTTTTGCATAAATTTACAAGTGGATCCTAAGATTCACATGAAAAAATACAAAATAACTATAATGGTTAAGATAATCTTGAAAAAAAATGTTGACAAACACACAATATTTGATTTCAAGATGATGTTAATGAAGAGAGGATACTTTTGGTGACAATATGGTTACATAGATGACTGTGGAAGAATGGAGTGTCCCAATATACACCCACAAGTAAAAGGTTAGTTGATTTTTGGCAAAAATGCCAGGGTAATTTTATAAAGGAAAGACAAATCTTTGCAATAGATGGTGGGTGCTAGCCTTGCCTACACACTTCATATTTATAATTCCGGGACACGCTAAATACATTTCTCCCCTTCCAAGTTTCCCCAAAGTCTCATCCCTTTGGATATATAGAAAAAAGTTTGTAATCTTGCCTTTGATACCAATTCCAGAATAGAAAGGCCACTTCCTTAATTTAGTTACTTAAATACAGCTACTGAAGTACGAGCTAAGACATAAACAGACCCTGCCCACTCAACAGACAGGGGTGTGACAGTTACAACTACTACAGACGTTCCTGTTTAGAAAGGGAAACAATGGAAGTCACCAAATAACTGATACGCACTAGCCTAGAAAGCCAACCAAACAAGTCTTAGGAGTTTCCTGATGTTCACTCATCCTACTCCTCTCCGTGGACAATTCTCCTTGACTCCTGTCTTTGCCTTCGGGGCTCTTAATTACACCTTTTAGGCTCTTGGTTTCCACTGGTCAATCATCCTTCTTTTGTGTGAAAGGTAGTTCAGGTATACAGGCTCATAATTTTCTTAGCCTGCATTCTTCCAAGCAAATTTGGGGAATTCTATGCTCCTAAATGGGCAAGTGGCATTTCTGCCCTTTCCTCTCTCCGAGCACCACCATGGCGGTCAACAACAACAAGCATTTACAAAAGGCAGCAAAAAAGGAGCCAAGAATAAAATGGTTGACACATTTTCTAAGGAAGATTGGTGTGATGTGAAGGCACCTGCTTTGTTCAATATAAGAAATATTGGGAAAACACTAGTCACCAGAACTCAAAGAACCAAAATTGCATCCTAAGGCCTCAAAGGTCATATGTTTGAAGTGAGTCTTACTGATCTGCAGAATGATGAAGTTGCATTTAGAAAATTCAAGCTGATTACTGAAGACGTGCAGGGAAAAAACTGCCCAACTTCCATGGCATGAATCCTATCCATGACAAAATGTGTTCTATGGTTAAAAAATGACAGACTGTATTGAAGTTCAGGTCAAGACTAATCATGGCCATTTGCTTCATCTGTTCTATGTTGGTTTTACTAAAAAAAAATCCAACAATCAGATACACCCAGCACCAATAGGTTTGTCAAATCCAGAAGAAGATAATAGAAATCATGACCAGAGAGGTGCAGAAAAATGACTTGCAAGAAATAGTCAATAAACTGATTCCAAAGAACATTGGAAAAGACACAGAAAAGGTTTGCCAATCTATCCTCTCCATGGCATCTTCATTAGAAAAATAAAAATGTTGAAGAAGCCCAAGTTTGAATTGGGAAGACTCATGGGGCTTCATGATGAAGGTCGTAGTTCTGGAAAAGCTACTGGGGACCAGACAGGTGCTAAAGCTGAATGAGCTGATGGATATGAACCACCAGTCCAAGAATCTGTCTAAAATCCAGGCTTTTAATAATGACAAAGAAAGAGTCCTATTTGTGAAAAAAAAAAAAAAAAAAAAAAAAAAGTTGGGGGAATACAAAAACCTTTTCATTTGTATTGTCTTTGTGCCTTTTATTGCAAGTTTGCAGAGCTTAATAAATAGAAGTACCTTAAAACTTTGTGGATCCTCCATGAATAATAATGGGATTTACTTCATTCTCCAAAGTCAGACTCACAAATCTGTTCAAGAAGTATCCTCTCTACCTAGGACTTCTAATGTGACAGGAAGGACGATGCCCTTCAGCTTGTGTAAAAATGTATCATTGAGAGGAGCTGTGAGAGGATGGATGAAATTCTTCACTGGACCTTTTGCAGAGACATCACCATTGATATTTCTGTGAACAGAAGAAAAGCTTTTTCATTCATACCCTGGTTTTCCTACTTAGACAATGATTTTCTTGCAGTCAACTGTATTTGATTTATTGCTTGAAAATCATTGGTTAATTTTAACATTGTTTGCCTTCTGGGAAGTCTGATAATTTTCACTTCTATAAAACCTCAAATCCTTAATGTTTTACAGCCCTTCCATTGTTTATCTCTTTCCTCTCACATTTTGCTAAAAGCAGCAAGAAGCTACAAGGCGTCATGTTCAACATCCAGGTTAGAAAAATCCTCAGCCAGATCCTCCAGTTCATTACCTGTATTTCCATTTCCAACAATATCAGAGGAGACAGCGTTACTAACTCCCATTGCATTTACAAGTATCCACTCGCCTCCAATTTTAAATAAGATTTTTCTCCTTTAAGCTGGTACTAAAAGTCCATGATGCTTTTACAAATACTTTGTTCTAGGCTATTTCAAGCTTTACAAACCCTCTTAAATCCTCCCAGCTTCTTTGCACTGCTTGGTTTGATGGCCACTCTTATATCATAGGATTATTTTATGGTAGCTCCACACTTTGAGGGTATCAAAATGGGTATCAGTCATCTATTGCTGCAGAACATATTGTTGTTAAAACCCAGCAGCTTCAAACAACAAATACTATATCATAGTATCCAGGGGCCTAGAATTCAGGAGAAGGGTATCAGACAGGCTGAATCGGGGTCTCAGGCGGCTGTGGTCTTTGTCAGACAGGGTAGCCGGCATCTGGAGACCTGACTAGGATAAAGAATTTGTTTAAGAATGGCTCCCTCACATGGCTATTGTCAGAAGGCCCCATTTGCCTGATTCTTTTTGACAGAAGGCTGTAGGTTCTTGCCACATGGGCCTCTTGTCACAATATGGCAGCTAATTTTCTCAAGAGTGAATGACTAAGAGAAATCACAGGTCCTTTTATGAGCTCCTTTCAAAGGCACAAGCCATTATTGCCACTTCACTCTATGCTTTAGATACAAATCACTAAGTCCATTTCACATTCCAGCAGATAGGTATTGGGCTTTGTCTTCTAAACAAGTCTTCTCAAGGACTTAGTTAGATAGTCATCATGGTCACATCTATCTATCTATCTATCTATATCTCTCTCTATATATATACATATCTATCTATCTATCTATCTATCTATCTATATCTCTCTCTATATATATACATATACGTATATATATACACACATATATACATATACATATATATATATACACATATATATACATATACATATATATATATATTTTTTTTTTTTTTTTTTTTTTTTTAGACAGTCTCAAGGTGTCGCCCTGGGTAGGGTGCCGTGGCGTCACAACTCACAGCAACTTCATAATCTTGGGTTTAAGCAATTCTCTTGCCTCAGTCTCCCAAGTAGCTGGGACTACCGATGCCTGCCACAACACCTGGCTATTTTTTGGTGGTAGTTGTCATTGTTGTTTGGCAAGCCTGGGTTGGGTTCAAACCTGCCAGCTCCGGTGTATGTGGCTGGCGCCCTAGCAGCTCAGCTACAAGCACCAAGCCCATCATGGTCACATTTTAAAACCACCATACATCCCTCCTTTGGAGACTCCAGTTACACTGAAGTCCCACAGCTCAATGTCAACCTGTTCATTTGTCCATCTTTTTTTTTTTTTTTTTTAATGAGTTTCCTTTTGGATAGCTTCAATTGCTATAGCTTTACAATTACTAATTTTTTTCCTGCAAAATTTAATCTTCTATTACATACATCAAGTGTATTTTTTATCTCAGACATTATAGTTTCATCTCTAGAAGTTCATCTGTGTCTTTGTTATTCTTCTATGTTACCATTTAACATATGCAATCTTTCTATAGATTTTTACACATGTGATATACAGTTTTAGTAACGGTTCTAAAATCTTTTTCTATTCATTTGATTATTATTCTATGAATTCATCACTTTTGGGTCAGTTATATTTCTCATCATTCTATTAATTTATCATGTCTCAGTCAGTCATATTTGATTTTTCTCATTAATAGATATCTGTAGATAACTACTTTTTTAAGAGCATATCTTAAATTTTAAAAATTTATTTTGTAAAAAATACAACAATCACATATGGTGCAAATAAGTAACAGCCTAATAAAATGGTTAAGAAATGTTTTCTTATTAACACAAGACTTCTGCATTATTTTCATATAATAAGTGCATATATATATATATATATATATATATATATATATGATTACATATACATACATATACATATTATTGGATTTGGAATTTTTTTTTTTTTTTGCAGTTTTTTGGCTAGGGCTGGGCTTGAACCCCCCACCTCTGGTATATGGGGCCGGCGCCCTACTCCTTTGAGCCACAGGCGCTGCCCCAGGGTTTGGAATTTTTTGTAAAACATGCCAAACAAAGCTTCAAATTTTAGCAAAAATATGTAATCAAGAAGTAATTTGGTCATATACATTCTAAAGGCAAAAATTCAAATTTTATTCTGCATTTTTCATATTTTCATAAATACATTAATTATAAGGCTCAGCCCCTCCTTAAAAAAAAAAGAACAGAAAAGGGAAAAACATGTTTCTGAGCTTATACAGATAAAATTGAGCCCCAGGTTTCTCTTTTTGTAGGTTGAAAGCAGCAAACTTGATTTTATCTTTGTGCAATGTAATACAGCTCAAAGCACCTCTCTACCATGTGGTACTAACTGATTCCTGTAAATTGCTTTCGGAGATGTTCTTATAAATGCTTTTATTTTGGAGCATATTGATTGCCGTGGAAGTGAATTACAGCTACCAGTAATGGTTTACTTAGCTGACTTCTTCATACCTTTTAATAAACCGATGTTATAATTTTTGTCATTGTGAAAGTAAAAAAAGTAATTTTAAGACAGAAAGGAAGAAAAGAATAATGATTAAAACAAACAGTGATTCTCATTAGAATGGAATGGAGGAATTGCTATTCTTTTCCGTTCTGGGAGAAATTCCAAAAATAGAAATAGTTTGTAAATTGATCCTTTCTGTGATGCTCTACTGAAACAGCATTGCATAAAAGCAAATATTAGACTAGGGTCCTTCACATTGCTATTATTATGCCTTAACGCTCATTAATGAAAATGAGTGTAACAGAACTCAGCACAAACCTCACCCCCCGATTGCACGAGAGCATGTCTTGGCCAATCCTGAAGAATTAGATTTTCTCTAGCAGTGAAAATAGCTTTTCCCACTAAGGGAAAAAAGCAAAAGTTTCTTTGAAAGAGGAGTGAACCTGAAGAAATACCAAATTAAAATTCAACTACACTTTAGAAATAAAGGTACTTTATGAAGAGAAAATGGACTACTCTAGAATTGCCCTAAAAAATCTAAGATAAAATACAGAAATAATTTTATAATCATCATTTTATAATCAGCCCGATATAATGAAAGTTAAAAGTTTTAAAAAATTAATGAATTAATTATTTCCAGACCCTCGGCAACATAGCATTTACAATGCCTACCATAAAATGAAAATGTGAAGAAAACTGTGAATCATAACCAGAAGACCCACCCCTCTAACAACAAAAAAAGAAAATAGAAAAGGAAAAGAAATAGAGAAAGAGACCCAGAATTACACATTTTAAAATAGTCAATAAGGAATTTGAAACCAACTATAAATGAGGTTGATAATTTAATGGAAAAGATTAATATAATGAATTAAGAGACAGGACTCTCAGAGAAATCAAAGACTGTAAAAAAGAACCAAATAGAAATTACAAAGGGGAAAATGCTATTTACGAAATAAGAAATTTACTGAATGTACTTAACAGCAAATTAGGTATTGCAGAAGAGAGGTAAATAAGTAAAAACTACACTAAGCGAAGCACAGAAAGAGTGTACAGAAATATACTTATCCTAAATCATCTTAAACTTACTTAAGTTTAATTATATAATGTATTCCTTTCCATGATTTTTTTTTTTTTACATATATGCACATATATGACCAAGCCTTGGGGAAAAAAGAGATCATATCAAAAAGCCTAACAATTTTTTTAGTAGAAAAGAAGAAATAAAGGAGATAAAAAGTGGAGTGAAAAATCTTTGCAGAAATAATGTCCCAATAAACATTTTTATGAAGAAGATCAGTTCTTACGTTCAAGTAGCTCAGCAAATTTCAAGCATGGTAGAACGCCCCCCCCCCCCAAAAAAAAAAAAATGACAACTAGGTACATAATAGTCAAATGTTAAAAATAAAAATATAAAGAAAAATCTTAACATCAGCCAAAAAAAGGATATGATACACGCAAAGAAAACTTTAAAATCTTCTTACTTATCATCAAAAATGATGCAATACAGATATAAAAATATATACTGTTTAAAAAGAAAAATAAAAGTCAATATAAAATTCTATATCCAGCAAAAGTATCCATTAGTAGTGAAAGTAACAGTTCCACTTCAGCTTAGGATATTGAAAGCTCAAAGAGAAGGTCATCGCTCCAGTAGTGACGAAAAAATAGCTGAACCATGTACAAAATCATGTTACTTGTTTTAACTCCATCAGAGATACAAGGTCACAAACCAGTTAAGTATTTTGAAGTCCAAAGAGTGGCAAATTTCTTTGAGGACAGATGGAACATAGGAATTGTTTCACCTTTAAACACTGGAAGAAAAACTGAGCCATAAAAAAGCCAGTAAGACAAAGTAACACAAATTTTAACACATTCTGAAAGAGAAAGCAGAGGGTAGCATGATAGTTTAGAGCTAACGGCAGGGGCTCTTAAACAAAGTTATTCCACATACTCTCAAGATCTTTCCATGGATACTTACTAGATTCTCTTAAGAAAGATTGGGAGCAGATCAGGGGACAGGGTAGAGAGGGGCCTCTATTGAAGGGAAATTTATCCATTGGGTGATTTACTGGGTTGGGGCTCAGCTACACATCTCACACAGCTGTTTAGACCATTCTCTTTTATAAAGCAAAATATGAACCACTGGGAGAGAGGCATAATCCTCTCTCATAATCCCAGGTTCATGAAAAGTCCATCTCTTGAAGAAATTCCCTTAACGTTTATTATAGTGTGGATTACTTCTGATGAATTTTTGGTTACTCAAGGAGACTTCGGATAGACTTCAGAGAATATACCCCTTCTGTTCAGCCCTCCTTCAGTGGTATCGTCCGTGGAATCCAGTCACTGCTGTGGGAAGCTCAGACAGTGTGGAAAGATTTCCAGTAGCCAGTGTCAGCTGCCTTGTAAATGGAAGAGGAAGACATGGAGATGACCCTACCCCTGGCTGCCACCTGACTGTAACCTTGTATGAATCTGTGAGCAAAAATCACCCAGCTGAGTCTAGTCAGCTCATGAACCATGTAATATAAAGATAATTGTTTTTTGTTATTACAGCAAGTTTAGGATGGCTTGTTATGCAGGAGTAACTAAAAAAACTCCTCTTTTGCAGTTTTATTCACTGATATATTTGTTTTCACATGGATGACTTTGAGTTGTTCAAGACTTGAGTGGAGGAAATATCTGCAGATGTGGTAAAAATAGCAAGGGAGCCTGAAAATAGGACTGAAATGCTATAATCTCAAAATGCAACTTTAACAGATGAGGAGTTGCTTCTTAAGGCTGAGCAAAAAAAGTGGTTTGTTGAGATGGAAGCTACTCGTGATAAAGAGGCCATGGACATTGTTGAAATGACAACTAAAGATTTAGAATATCAAATAAACTTCACTGACAGCAGCAACAGGGTTTGGGAGGTTTAAATCCAATTTTGAAAGAAGCTCTACTATGGTTTAAATGCTGCCAAGCAGCACTGCATGCTATAGAGAAGTTTATTTTTTGTGTGAAGAGAAGGTCAACTGATGGGGGAAAACGTCATTGTCATCTTAAGCAATTCCCACAGCCACCCCAACCTTCAGCAACCACCACTCTGATAGTCAGCAGCCGTCAACACGGAGGCAAGACCTTCCTCCAAAAAGCGATTCAGACTCCCTGAAAGCTCAGTTGATCATTAGCATTGTTAATCAAGGTTTCTACATACATTGTATGTGTAGACATAATGCAATTTCATACTTAATAGACAACCGTACGGTGTGAACATAACTTTTCATGTTCACTGGAACACCAAATAATTTGGTTTGATTGAAGAAAGCAATTAGTTCGTTGCAATTTTCACTCTATTGTGGTGTTTCCGCATCAGACCAATACGGTTTAACTTGCATGTAACAGAACCGTAAGTAGTTTAGAAGGTTTTAGTTGCCATGGACCCTCAGGGTGAAGGTCACATAACCTGAGCCCAGATGGAGCAAGTGCACAATCACAGGTAGAATTTCAGGGCTCAGACGCAGGAGCAGGGACCGAATTAAGAAAAGGACAGAGTAAGTCAGGATCCAAGATCTGACCAGCTGGAGCCCTTGTGCCACCTGCTGTCACTGCGACATTCAGTCCAAGTCTGTTTCCGGCATCACCCCATCAGGAGATCCCAGATCATGCCCCACTATCTTCTGGTTATAACACCTGTCCCAACCCCCAGCCTGGGGAGACAGAATGAGTCTGACTCCTGTCCCCTTGTTTCGGTTGCCTAACAATCTTGCTCCTTGCCAAGACCCAGGGCTTCAGTGTTTGGAATCCATTTTGGTTCAGTCTCAGTGTGTGGACACCAGATCTGCAGGAAAGGCCTGCACAAACTAGAAATAAACATGTAACCAAAACACAAACTAATTTTATATCTGTATTAGGGTCATACTTTTATGTTTTTTAAAAAATTATAATTTATCAACTCCTGTACATAAGACAGAGCACTTTCCACGAAGACTATCAACTCATATAGAGGTATGGGTCAAGTCTTATTAAGGGAAAATTCAAAATATTTTACTAGACGTGATTGTTTTGCTAGTTGAATTTTTGTTGGACAGTTGAGGATTGCTTGGCTATGGGGGAGTGCTATGTTAACCAGTATCTTTCTCATAAATTTTTCTATTGAGAGTTCTCACAATGTAACTATCTCATCATCATGGACAAC
Organism: Loris lydekkerianus; assembly: GCA_963574355.1. Classification (NCBI taxonomy): domain Eukaryota; kingdom Metazoa; phylum Chordata; class Mammalia; order Primates; family Lorisidae; genus Loris; species Loris lydekkerianus. The sequence continues at coordinate 170,931 of CAUYPK010051551.1, read as the reverse complement.
TGCTGTGGAAGCAAAGACTGTAGTTTCAGCATAAATAATACAGAAGCGTAAATAATTAAGTAAGCACTTAATTGTTTCATATTGATTACACGGAGTTTGTGAATACAGAGTAAAGTCAGGATCTATATTTTTTGGCAGTATTATGCAAAAGATAGTGTCTAATAGAGCCTACAAAAAAGGGGGGGGGGAAGAAAAGTATTTTGTGGAAAGTAACGTGGATAAGGGCATGAAAGCAGAGGACGAAGTTGGTTTAGAATAGCAGCGGCTGGAGCCTGCGGAAAGACTCTGAGGCTAGAAAACGGACAGAGGTGAAGCAAAGAAAAGTAGCTACATAGGTGGGTATCAAGGGGTAAGAGGAGACGTTGGGGAAGCAGCCGGCTGACAGCTGAACTACGAGAGTTAGAAAGTGTAGGGGGTTTTCTGTTAGAAGCAGAGCAGAAATGTTTCTGTGAACAATCTCTAGAGACAGATAAAGGTAGAAAAACGAAATGAACTCATGCACAGTAGAAGGGAATGCTAAACAGCTTTCCGGGAAAACAACATCTGCAAGGACAATGTGGGAACAAGTCGCTGGGTTGTTTAAAAAACATTATTTGAAATACAGAATACACTTTTGAGAATAGGGAGACTATCTAGCTAATGGGCATAGGATTTGGGATCTCAAACACTTAGTATTAAGACAGATAGTTTTATCTGTGAATAAATTTTCAACAATTAAATTAAGTCAAGTTCCTTAAAATACTTTACAAGATGATTATAGAGATAACATGTAATTTTTTATTGAATTATGCTATTATTGTTGATGTGTTCTTTTTCTGTTAAATTCTTTATGTCTTGGAAGTGTGTATGACCCTCTCTCCTTTAAAACATCAGAATAATATATTATATACATATATATATTGTATTTTAAATATGTATGTTTGTGAAGAGTAATTGAATATATTTATCTGAAAGCAAAGGGTCTAAAATACAGGAAGGAAAAGCAAAGATTTCTTGAATTAATAGATGGGTGAGAAAATGCTGGCTTCAAAGTTTTCTTTGATGTCCAAATCTTATCTTTACATCAATGAACACAGCCAGGGTTTTCAGAAGCTGCTAGTCAAGTTTCTCAGTGATTGTCTCCCTCTATTTCTCATAAAAATAGCTGTGAAAGTGTCAGAAAAGTTAAATGACAAACAAATTGTGGAAGTGCCTTTTTTCAAATAAAGACACCTGTTATGACAAAATTCTACAAACACACCTGAGAAAGAGCCATGCCACTTTCCCTACACGGTACGTCTCTGAATTGGGATGATGACACAGACTTTACAACTAGGACACACCTGACAAAGGCCTGATTTTAGAAGTATCAATCACATGGCTGTTAGGCACTTCAGGAAATAAGGTCAAAGGTCAAATTGCACCCTCCTCCCCTGCCACATACGTTTAGCCATCAAAGGACAGTGGGACAGGAGGCCAAAAAAGGCAGAAGCTCCAAATAAGTGTGATGCACATATGAGGCTGGACAATTAAGTTGGCAAACTATGGTCACCTCCAAAGTACTCCCCTTGGCTGCCTAGTGACCTTAGGGACACTCAACAACGAGGTATGTCACACATTTTCTAGGATGAGTTCACAGACTTGCTCATCAGACTCATAAGACATTAGCAAAGGGAAGAAAAATCAGCTAAACTAGGACACGCTGACAACACGCTAGACAAAGAACGCAGATATGCAGGGTGAACAACAGACTCCTTCCAGGGCTGGCTACACAGAAAAGAAAAATGCTACATCAGAACACAAAGGAAGGATGAGCAGCTAGAACACGGACAGTAGGAAAGGCAAGGACCGACTGACTTAGGCAAAACCAATTACAAGAAAACAAGACCGAGATACCATCTAGATAAAATTTAGTTCACATTTGCAAACGTTTATTAACCACAAGCCACTTCCCTATAGAACTAGTCACCGGGAGAGTAACCTTCACTTGCTCCCACGGCAGCAATTTGTTAGTTCCAAGGAACATCGAGGTCTGTTAAAATTACTCCTTCAAATTCATCTTGAGTAAAAGATGGAATTAATTAATTAAAATCATAATAAAATTAATCTTACGTATTATAATCTTACAAAATATCAGGAGTTAAAAATTGAAGTATTTAATTAGATTGACTGAAAAATGCCACCAGATGCACATCCTGTTATAAATGACCTCGTTTTCCTAAGAATGAGCCTGTGTTTAAAATTTTATATCTCGAGTTCTGGTTTTAATTGTTATCATAACTCTGGTTGAGTAAATTTGAAATCAGAATCACTGCTGAAAAATCCATACTTCATGTATATTTTATGTATCTATGACCATTCTAGGAATAAGTTTTAATAATGTTTGCAAAACATTTGTTTAATCATAAAATGTGATAAATATGAGACATTTGCCCTCAAAATAGTCTGTTTTAAAGCATACAGTGGAAAGAAGAGTTTCTCCAGAACTACCCTCCACAGATTTTCACGTTATTGTATAGTCACGTGGTCCAGCTTAACCGCATGAAAGGTTGTATTTCCTTAAACAACGTTTACAGTAAAAAAAGCAAGTGATACAGGGTTGGGACTATCACCCAGGCCCGCCTTTCCCGTATGACTGGGTGTCCTAGTGGTGTGAGATGGCGAGTGTTGCCCTCGACATACTGCAGTATTCTCCGGGAAGAGTGGGATACTCCATCATCTACTGCACACCACTTGGTACTGAGTAATGAAAATGGAAAGTATCAATTTAATTTAGTATCAAAAGCAAAACTAATCCTTTAAAAATGACTGTAACATGTTGCTTCTGTAATCATCTCAAAGGTGTAGCTTAGGTCTCCTGTGATCACATGTCTCTATTACCTGTGAAGAAATTCATTTAAAAAACAGATTTATACTAATAAAATCCAATTTAAGAAAAACGGACACTATTTTATTCTAATTAATAGGGAAAGCTAAGCATCATTTAATTTAATCTTTATAGCTGTAAAATGACAGTGCCAGTTTGTGTTACTATTTACAGAGCCATTCACTAATTAATAACCTTGGAAATAAGTAATGTTAATGAAAGGCAAATTTGTATTTGCTATTAAATATCAGCTGCCCTTGAAATAACACTTCAATCTTCTCGAGCTGCTACTGATCCTTCCGTGTCCTTGAAGACCATAACCTCGGCCACTCTGTGCTAAGAAAAAAGAATCACGAATTCATTTAGAAATTAATTAACCTTCACATTATAAGTACTTATTTCTGACCAAATTACAAATATGCTTCCTTGTGAAAGAAGGAACAAACACCAAATCATTTAGGCAAATAGAATCTTGTTTAAAGCACAAAAGATAGTCTTTCACACATATATACAATTTTACATAAAATTTAATTGTAGTAGTTGACCACTTTAACTGATTATGTGCTACACATGTACAGCCTACAGTTACTTTATATTGAACTCAAAGAATAAAAAGTCAGAACTGTAGCTCAAAACATTTTCTGCAATGGTCCCTTTCCCTCCACCACCCCATATAAAAGCCACTTCCTATCACAAAGGGGTTATTTATGTCCCAAATTCTGTCACCATGAAGACACATTTAATTTGGGTCTAGAATTGGTGATCCACATTTCTCTATTTATAAATTTACTGCACATTTACACCCAGAGTTATGGTTGATTATGGCTAAAACCTTTCAAATGTTCAAGGTGGCAATTATTTAAAAGAGGATTTCCATATACCCTACCTAGATCTGTCATTAACATTTTGCTGTACAGTAGAACCTCTGTAAGTTGACCCCCCAAAGGACTGTAACAAACTGGTCAATGTATAGAGGTGGTCAACATAAGGAATTTCCATTGAGTACATGTGGTGCAGGCCCAGTCTATGAAAATCACGTCCACTTTGGGAGGTGGTCAGTGTAGGGAGGGGTCAGCTGTGGAGGTCCTCCTGTACATGCTTTATCAGAGGTCTGTTGTGTATTCATTTCTTTATTCATCCTTCGATTCATCCCTGTACTTTCTGCTACACACTTCAGTATAAATATCAACTTATATTCAATATTTACATTTTTCTTTTGCAGTAACATTTACATAAAATAAAATGCACAAATTATGTACATATTTGCTTCATGTATGCATACATTAACTAATTAATACACTTTGTGTGATTCAAAATCCATGAAGATATATGTAGAGTGGCCATAAAGTTCTTGTAAATTTAAAATTGCACATGAACTTTATAGCCACCTTGTATGTATATCTGTGGAGAGAGAACGAGAGAGAGTCTCATTTGTGATTGTATATATCCGTACTTTATTCCTGTTTATCACTGAGTAATATTTCATGGTATGGATGTATCACAGTTTGTAAATATATTCACATTGATGGGTATTTGATTTATTTACAATTTCTGGCAATTGTGAATAATGCTTCTATGAATATTCTTTACAAATTTTTTTTTGAAGATTTGTTTCCACTTATTTTGTGTAGATGTAGAAATGGAATTTTTTGTCAAAGGGAAGGTATGTGCTAAATTTATAGTGGTATCTCATTGTTTTACTGTACATTGTTTTATATAATATAAACTTATATACAAATCTTCATAAAATATAAGTGTACACAACAATACAAGATTATATATAATCATGATAAGTTCTGGTAAATTTTTAACATGTCTTTCAGAATTTCCTCTTTAAATACACACACACAAACAGTGGTGCCTGGAGCTCAGTGAGCAGGGCGCCGGCTACATACACCAGGGCTGGCGGGTTCGAACCCAGCCTAGTCCTGTGAAACAACAATGAAAACTGCAACAAAAAAAAAAACCCAGCCAGGCATTGTGGTGGGCACCTGTGGTCCCAGCTACCTGGGAGGCTGAGGCAAGAGAATCGCTCAAGCCCAAGAGTTTGAGGTTGCTGTGAGCTATGATGTCATAGCACTCTACCAAGGGTGACATAGTGAGACTCTGTCTCAAAAAATAAATAAATAAATAAATACACACAAACATTTATACTTGGATTAATTTTTGATAAAATTATCCAAAACATTATTGAAAACCAATTATATGCAAGGGTATTAGTGAAGAACAAATAAAAATTTGTTTGGGGCCTACATGAAGAATAAAAGTTATTGCTAACTCTGATATATATATATGTGAGTCTCAGGCATGATATGATGTCCATTTGCTTGAATTAGGTTATTTCATCTCCACATTCACTCTATGAAATAGAAATAATTTGCTTAAGTTTACACAATTCAGACATGGAGATAAAAGATAAGAAATAAATCAGCTCGAGAATCCTGGACACAGAAGGCTCGCCCTTAACCTTATCTGATAGGGGACAAAACCAGGTGCACCATTCACATTGCATTGAATGTGATTGGTGCCTCTGAAATTGTGCAAAGCAGGGGTTCTGGGTGCGACTCACGCTAAGCACACTGCATACGTGTATGATACGATTTCTCTCTAATAACACACAATCAACATGATCCTGCATCAGTTGTAATAATCTTAAAATATTTTACTGCAATGTAATTTATTTTTAAAATAACTTACTAAATAATTTCCTCTGGTAGGAATCATGCTTATTATACATATTAAAACAAGTATCTTTATACTTGTCTTCTTTTGCTTCCTTAGGATAAAATTATCCAAGTAGAATTTCTGGATGGAAAAATATTCACATTAAAATTTTTATACTTTTTTTGTTTTTTTTTTTTTCCCTCAAGAAAAGCACTCATATATCATCTTCAATAGAATATTATAACAACAATTTTACTAAATCTTATAATACTAGATATTATAAATATCTTTAATCTTTTCCAATCAAATATTTGAAATTGTATTTTAATTGACTAAACATTTCTTAAATTTTCTATTTTTATCAGAAAGTCAGTATCTGTTTTTGTAAAGAAAGTGTTCCTGTGCTGGGCCCATTTTTAAATATAAGTATAGTGACATGGTTCCTATTACTCAGTAAGTTACAAATGTGTACCAAAAATGTTAATACCTTTTTCATGCAATTCCATCAAACTTTTCAAAATTCTTTCTAATAAAAGTGTACATAGGACGAAATGAATAGATCTTAAGTATTTTTATTATCCTTTTAACAACTATAGGATCTGTAGTAATGGTTCTCTTTTCATTTTTAACAGTGGCAATCTGTGTTTCTATTTTTTTTTGAGACAGAGTCTCACCTTGTTGCCCTCAGTAGAGTTCTATGATGTCACAGCTCACAGCAACCTCAAACTCTTGAGCTAAAGCGATTCTCTTGCCTCAGCCTCCAGAGTTGCTGGGACTACAGGTGCCCGCCACAGCCTGCTATTTTTTTGTTGCAGCTGTGTTTAGCTGGCCCAGGCTGGGTTCGAACCCTCCTGCCTCGGTGTATGTGGCCAGTGCCCTACCCACTGAGCTACAAGCGCCAAGCCTATTTCTATTTTTTGATCAGTGTTAGTAGAAGTCTGTCAATTTCATTAATATTTTCAAAGATTCAAATTTTATGTTTGTTAATTTGTCTTTTCTACTTTATCTCTACTCTCATTTTCATTATTTCTTTTATTCTACTTATTTTCCTATTGGTGAACCAACCTTACACTCCTTGAATAAATCTCACCTGTAATCATGTATCTTTCTTTGTTCCAGTGCATTGTTAAAACCGGTGTGCTGAAATTTTTTTTTGGAGTTTTGCATCAATGTTGATACATAAAATTGTTCCACAGCAGGAAGCATACCAAACACCCACATGCCAATTACAATACATAATTTCCTAGTGAAACAAACTAAAGCTTGGGGAAATGGCTGACAAACCAAACATGGCACAATTTAACAAGACTTAGATATTGTTGAAGGGTCTGTGGGGGCTGATTGTAATATTCTTGAAATATTGTTATGGTTTTAATTTTTTAATATAAAAAGTAAAGTGAGTTCAAATATTTATCAGTTTGAAAATATAAAAAAAAAGTAAGAATTGGGTGGCACCTGTGGCTCAGCTGAGTAGGGCAACGGCCCCATACACCGGAGGTGGCAGGTTCAAACCCAGCCCCGGCCAAAAACTGCAAAAAAATAAAAAATAAAAAAATAAGAATCATCATATTATATAGTACAAACATAGCTCAAAAAGAGGCAAAAATCCCATTAGGGCAATTAATTCAGTAGTGATTATTGCAATGTGCAACTATGTGCATCTTTATAAACTTCTGTGGATATATTTATAATACATCAAGTATTCTGAAATAAATACTACATAATTTTTATATACTTGAAAAGAGATTTACAGATTGTAATTTTGTTTAAACTTAAAAATAGAAATTAGTTCACGTATGTGTAATATATTGTTTGTTTTTCTCATACTATTAGGCTGAAAGAAATGACTATTCCCTCAAAAAAGTGGGGATTATGAGCTTTCTTAGAAATATAAAACCATGTGAAAGAAATGGCCTTCTCTATCACCCCAAAAGTTTTCAAGTAAATGAGTAATAATTAATTTTTTCATTTTCTTCATTTAAAAAATACAAATTGGATTCAATCAGATATTACATGCTGCTTGATGAAAGAAAAAGCACCACCTATGAAGTAATCTTGCTGAATTATTAATTAATAAAATACACAGAGACAAAACCCATTAAATGCCACCTGGAGAAATGTAATCAACAAAATCTGGATGGTGAATAATTTTCTGGACAAAAAACAAAACAACAAAAAAAAGAAAACCCTGGTTTCTTCCACCAATATATTGTAAGAAAAAAGAGAGAACTAAGAAAAATGATTGATTAGTAAAATACTTACTTTGCATACTTAATATGGCTCATAATTCAAAGGAAAAAATTGAAACTGACATTTGTGATAAAATTGAAAAAGTGAACACTAACAGTATATCTAATTAAATCATTAATTTTAGAGGATCAGAAAAAGTGAAATTACTGTTTTTTTTTTCTTATTGAATTTACTGAGAGCTACATATTGAAACATTTACACATGGAATTATATGAAGCCTTAGGAAATAGGTGACAACATACAGGGAGCTAGATTAGCATGACTTGACAGCTATTGATACTGATAACTTGCTCATAGTGTTTATTACGCTCCTTTTTCCTTTGGTATACATCTAACACTTCTAATAATTCGTTTAATGAAAATTAATTAAAGTCTTTTTATAAAAAAAAAAATCATGTGGTTAAAATTTGAGAAATCATACCAGAATTTAGAGTACATTCCCCAAACCAACAAACACAGCAATTCAAGAGTAAATGCATTTAACACTGTTGACCAAATAGAACTTTTCTTCAGAAGATTATCTACAGAAAAATGTATTTTAGAAACCTCTATTATCATGTAATAAATGTCCTAATGAATAATTTTTGAATACAATTTGCACTGGTTAAGAGATAGTTGTTTATAACAACATGTATTTTTGAGTGTTATAGAATATAAACCAATTTAATTCATTACCAATGTCATTTGTTTATACTATATGTGTATTTTGTTGTCTAATAAGAGTATGAAAGAATGTTTTTATGACTACTAACATAAGCATAAAAATTTACTAGCTCACAGTGTCTGTGGGTTAGGGGTCTTGGCACTGACTGGCTGGGTCATCTGCAAAGTTGAAATCAGCCTGGACTGAGATCTTACCTGACTAGGGAAGGATTTGTTACTTCACTCACATGTTTATTCATAACATAGCATTACTGGCAGACAGCCAGACTGAGTGTTACTCACACTCAAAGGGAGAGAATTACCCTAGAGTATAAACATCAAGAGGGGAAGATCACAGGCACCACCCTAGAATCTATTTACCATATTAAGGAACTCAATAACACCTATAAAATACAAGAAATCTATAATAGACTATAGTACAAACTAGCCCCCTTTTTTTTCATTTACCAAATCTGTTTCAAGAATTATCAAAATATTCTCACATATTCATATGTTACTCAAATATTTTATGAATATTCTAGAGTCTTTTTTCTTTAATTTATTTGATGCAGGTGAAGATGGTTGTTACACATTTCGTTATTTGTTCCCCCCACAAATTATTATATTTTTAAAGTAAATAGTCTTCACGTACATCTTTTATCTATCTGTGATTGTAACTATGAAGTCTTGGTTATATTCAGGGTACACTAATTCAATATCAACCCTAGGTGTTTAAAAATGATCTTTAACATTCCCATTCACCGTACCCAACATCTTAGTTGTAAGACTCTAAGGAAAATAAGCACATAATGTATTTAATAAAAAATAACTTGTCACTCTTTCATTGCATCTTCATGAGAAAGAAGAGAAAGTTAAAAAACAGTCTAGCCAAGAAATATAGTCAAATTTTTATAGAGGGTCTGAAACTATCTGCTCAATGCTCCATTTCAGTTTGGCTATGAGATGGCAAACTCTTATTGTACATTTATATTAAGCTATGAGTCACTTTCCTATGAGCAAAGTTTAAAATAAAAGAGCCCATCATAAAAATGACCTTTGCATTCCTATGTTTTCAGATGCAGATAGTCTTGATAAAAATTATGTAGCATGGAAAATTATGTTGCTCACATTATCACTTAGAGAACTTGGAGAGAAGGCTCCAGACTCAGCTGCCAGGTCTCACTCCTTGCAACAAGTACCTTATGCTTCTGCCACAGTTGGGGTATTTCAAAAGCTGAAAAGGAAGTCATTGCTACAACTTCCTGCTTCAGAACATCACTTAGAAACTACTTACCATATAATCTCTTTTTCCAACTGACTTAGTCTGTATCAAAATCTCTCATATATCCACCCCATTGGTAGGTAGACCAGCATGGTTACTGAAAAAAGAATGGAGAAACGTAATGGTTTAGTGCTCCAGCTACAGAGGTTTTTCCGTGATAGAATGGCATGCTGAGTAAGCTGGTTTATACATTAGTAGACATCAATATCAGTATCTATATCTATATGTGAACCAGTTTAATATAAGAAAATAAATACCAGTTATGCCTGTATTCTAATTTCAAATAGCCCCTCTTTCTTCACTGATAACATTTTGAAAGAATTCATTTATAGAGTTAGTCTCATTGAAAACTCTGTGGGATTCTTTCAAAATACATCATTATTCACGCAATGATACCTTATATTGTATGTTACTTCATCATTTTAAAGAGCCATCAATTATAAACCATGTCCATTACTTCTAATTTATAAAAATTATGACATTGAAATAGGTCACTATAAAATCTATTTTATGGATAGGGCTGGAGAGACATTTAAATCCCCAAAGTAACTTGCCCCAAATACTTGTAAGCTAGTAGAAACTATACACAAGACCCATAAAATGCAACTCCTTGTCCCAAAATGTGTCCCCCCATATGGAGAAAAGTACCATTATCTACTGAAATACACTGTAGGTCCAGCAAACTTTTTTTCAAAAAGGATTTTAGAATATGAAGTTGAGTCTATATGTGAAAATTTAAAGACTACAAGAACCAAAAGCAAAGGAAATGCTGCTCCTTTAATCCATTTTTATAAAGGAGGCAAACATACAGATAATATTAGTATAATTATGAATAGTTACAGTGGGGATGCAATTTATAATCCACGTCTGAGGACAGCAGGTGTAACTTTCTTAATTTGTCTATAAATGAGCTCCCTTTAGCTCTTGAGGCCTTATTTCTGCCAAGTAAAAGAAAACTTAATTTTGAAACCTTAACTCAGCAATTGGAAGTTTAAAATTTAGTCAGTTTTCAGTAAATACTCAATTGCAAGTTTCTTGCCTTACCTCCTGTGCTTTCCAGAAAGAACATTATTTTCCATTATGGCTCTGTGAACCAAGACATTTTTTTCATACAAGCTCTTTGGCCTGGCTACATGGTGACTCTATTTTAGTGACTGGTGTGATTTAGTGATTGACATGCAAATTGTGAGCGATGTGCAAATAACAGAATTGTTGTCCCTCTGAGAAGGGGAGGTGATTTACATCTTTACCTGATCATTACCAGGAATGGTACTAGACCTTGCTAATTTTGAGAGAGCAAAAAATATATTTACTTGAAATCTTATTATTTTTGAATGTTGGCTTACTAGTTTTTTAAATAAGGATATACACAAAATATGTAAAAAACTATATAAAGATTGCTGTTGGTGCCCAGGATGCCATTTCCCCATATCTCACAATAACAATACTATAATTTTTACAAGCTGTGGTACATGTGTCTTGAGTTTCAGTCATTGGCCTCACTAGCCATCACCTGTTACACTTATCTATAAATTCAGATTAAATGGTTCAGAAGAACTATTCACTTCCTCTTATCTATAGCTACTATTTCCTGGTAGAATCCATAGGCTGTTTCATAATGAGTAGATTTTTTAAATGTTATTCATAGTTTCATCTAATCATGATAAATTTAAAACCATGGACATATCTTTGTACCCTCTGAAAATCATTAAAGAAATAGCAACAGAATAATGAAGAAGTTTAACCTACTAATGAAAAAGAAAAGAATAATGTACAAGAACAAAAGAGGCCAACATATTTTTGAGAGATTTTCTGACGCATCTGATAAATCAGAAGTATTATAGTATTGAAAGTAGCTGTAGCAGTGAAGATGTGGCAGGTTCTTCATAATGGACAACTCATCAAACAGCGGTTTCAGTAATAAGGGGGCACACGTCTCACTGAAGAGAATGTCTGAGTCTCAGTATTATCGGGGACGCAGGCTTCGTCCAGCCCTATGTCCTGATGTATTAGTTTGCCAGGGCTACTATAGCAAAGCACACAAGCTGGGCAGCGTAAAGAACAGGAATTCACTATCTCTGTTCTGGAGGATAGAAGTCTGAGATCAAGACTGCTGTGAGTAAGAGTCTATTCCAGGTCTCCCTCCCAGTGTCTGGTGATCTGTGGAAATCTTTGTCATCCCTTGGCTGCTTCTGCCTTACTCTGGTCTCTCCCTTCATCTTCACACGGCATTCTCTGCGTGTGTGAGTTTGTGTCTAAACTTCCTTTTGTTGTAAGAACACCAGTCATATTGAATTAGGGGAACACCCTTTATGGATTTCATCTGCAATGAGTCTTTTGTCAAATAAGAACACATTGAGGTCCTGGCGATTAGAACTCAATGTATGAATTTTGGGGGGGTACAACTCTGCACATAACTCCTGACATCCCAAGAGCATAAATGTTGATTTCATGCTTATCTTATGGTTACAACATATTCAGACACCTGATTCATTGCTTAAGGCAAGACGACAAAAAAATCAAAAGCTGTGCTTTAGACAGGAAGATGAAAAGGCAAGAGGTCAAAGGACTAGAGAAATGAAGTCTTGTATCTTACAAAATATTCTTGGAAGTGCTACCTAGCAACCTCTACTTACATGTCATTGCCAAGGACTAGGTCATATTCAATGTACTTGAGGAGCTAAGAATATATTTTTTTCCAGATTTCATATTAAAGGAAACATAGGATAAAAGACTTTAAGGAATCTGGAGGTGCTCTATCCTCACTGTCTTCTGTAGTATTTTCGTATTGTCAATTTGGGAAACAGTAGTAGCATTCGGTATGCAGACAATTAAATAAGTAAAATAACAATGTAGCATCATTGTCTCTAGAAAAGGTGTCTGTACAAGAAAAGACATGCAATCATAGTGTAGCTTAAAGGCCAGTTTCATAACCATATTATTTAAAATCAAATGCTGACTTAACTTTTTGATGTAACTTCAGGAGATGGTCCAAGGAAAAGTGGGAATTTCATAATGACTTCTTGTAAAAGTTCTAAATCTTCACCTTCCATAGTATAAATAGATAAATACCTGTAATTAGTGACTTAACAAATAGCAGAATCAGGAAATCATGAGAAATACGAAGTTAAATGAGGTGAGTGCCAGCGGGGGGAGCCTCTGGGTTTCTGGGAAGGCTGCAGAGAGAAGACGCAGATGCTTGGTGTAATTCACCCCCACAATGAAGCGTCGTCCTGGGAGCGGGGGGGCAGACACTGTCAAGTGTGGCCCTGTGGCCCTGACTTCAGGTTCCAACAGGTACTTATTGAGATTCAAACAAAGAAGTCAAAGGAAAAAGTTACAAAAAAAGTCAATGTTCAGCAGGCTGCACAGGCTTTTTTGGGGGGGTTAATTTACATTGGTTTGGGGAACACGTGGCTTGTTCGACACCTGCTGTTCACTGGTCTGACTAGTATCTGCCTTCTCTGTTTCTGCCCAGCTAAGTGATTTCTTGTGTTGTGCATATCGTTGCAACTGTTGCTGCTAATACTTACGCCCTGTTCCTAGCTATGCACATGACTACAACTTAGTTACGGCTATCCATGCCTAACTAGTGTCACCAGCCGCTGCTAAGACTTACGCCCTGTTCCTAGCTATGCACATGACTACAACTTGGTTACGGCTATCCATGCCTAACTAGTGTCACCAGCCGCTGCTAAGACTTACGCCCTGTTCCTAGCTATGCACATGACTACAACTTAGTTACGGCTATCCGTGCCTAACTAGTGTCACCAGCCGGTAACTTTTGCCCCTGCATCCTGTTCCCAGGCACATCTTGACATGCCTTTGTTACGTGTCTCACACCCAGATTATTTATGACTCATGATGTGTTACTTTATCTTAGTCACAGCTACGTAGAAGGAAATAACAAAAAGGTTAAGCACAACGAGAACTGCAGGGATTACACATTTTCCCACAACCATTGATTAATATTATTTCATAAAAGCCAAGTGGAATTAGTTCTCCCAGAGTAAAATGCTTCGGGGGAAATAGTTTAAAGAGTTAAAGGAGCTGGCATTGTGGGGAGAGACTTCAGAAGTGAGGGAAGGCGGCTGTATTTATTTCTGTAAGCTTTGTGATTTCATATTATGTGTACGTGTATTATTTTGATAAAAATATAACTTAATCTAAAAACCTTCCTAGTTAAAATGTGGACTGAATATTTTAGTCCATGTGTGTTGAGTATCTGGCTATTAAAACTTTAATCTTCCATTAATTTGCACAGATGCCTTTTCTAGAGCTTTACTTTCTGTAATCCCCTGCTTTTATCTCTTCTTTCAGCATTTCTCCTTAGGTCTGGGAAGTGGAAACCTTCATCTTTAAAAGTTCTGAAGAGGATCCTATGTCTGACAGAATCAGAAATATTATGCCAGCCTTGAAATTGAGAGTTACAAGTTTCACCATTGGTCTTAGACCAGTAATCCTGGGCTTTTAATACATGGTACTGGTTAGAGAAGTCAACTCAATGTTTTAAACCAGTAAAACTGGGCATCTGAATTTCTGTAGTGTAAGGAGGGAAAGGAAGGAACATTTGATGCTTCATAATCACATTGGGACCTGCCCTGCAGGATCTTAAAATACTTCAATCTGTAGCATTAGCCAGCAGAAACAACATAATGATTCCAGAGGGAATGAGATAAACACAGTTGCCTCACTGTATGCCTTAAGCGACAGATCTTTCAAAGGAGCTCCTTTGTATGGGATTCTGTTATTTCAACATACAAGATAAATACCCCCAAGAACATATGCTGCCATAAATTAATATCTAGATAACACACAATCTCAAACACAATTTTCTCATTCTATTTCATTTAATAAAAAGCAATCTAAAGTCTGTTCTATGAAAATTTGTTAATTTATTCTAGCTTGTTGCAAACAGAGAGCTTTTGTGTGCTCTACTTCAATATGTCAATTAAATAGCAGTTATAAAATTGTACTTTTATTTCACCATGATATAGTTCACAAACCAAAATGGACTATATGGAAAAGAAGCTATATGTATTTTTGCCATGGTTTTGTTGCATTACTCTTCCTAGAACTACTCAAGATTGATCATAAATATGTGTGTATTTATTTAAATATTAGAAGTTCTCCTATTCAAAGAGTTTTTTTCCCCTGCAGTTCCAGTGTAACCAAAATCTGACACCAAACATAGCTATTCAAGGGTCTTTGAAACTATCCTGAGACATGAAGGTTGGTTTGCCTGCAGAGTACCCAGTATGTACTATCTGGATTTTAATAAAGTCTTTTTATGGAGTGTTTTATCTTGTCTTCTATTTAAACAAGATTGAATAAAACATAATAACACAAAAGAATTCTATTTTCTTTATGTTTACATTGAAGCTTACAGAGAATTTACTATGCAGTTAGTCAATGCAGTTACATTTTAAAGGCTGACTTTTCTTGAAGTTGTAGCTCAGATTGTTTGATCAACTGTATTTAAAAAAAGACTGATTCATCCTTCCATCCGTTTATCCATTCATTGAATGTGTTTATTGTACATCCACTATATGCTAAACACAGATTTTATGTTTATAACGTTTTTGAAAAGATGAGTGGTAATCATTATTTCACTCAATCCTTGAACACGATTTTTACTAAATGCCTTATGATTGCTGAGCACTCTGCAAACTGCTGCTGATGCCTCCTTGAACTTACACTGCTGGAAAGACAAAGGAATACAGTGATTCACTGTAAGTAGAAGTGCCGGGCCCCAGGAGAGAACATAGACATAGTAACTGACTTCAAGGAATTAATAAATGCTTTCCTGATAAAGTGATGTGTAATGGTAGGAAGCACACTGCCCAGCACAGGAACACAAAAGTTTTCTAAGCAACGAATTCTGTAGGTGTAAAGGTGTTTGATGAGAAAATGCTGAAGTGTAGTTCTGTCCTCTGAAGAAATAGAACAAGTTTGGGAAAGAGGGAACATCTAAGTTCACAGGGCACAGGTTAGTGATGAGGCTAATGTGGTTGACAGTGGCTGGAAAAATCTAAAGGAATTTGGTATTTACCCTGAGGGACACAAGGGACTCATTTCCTTTGAAGTGTTTAAAGTTGAACGTAAACATAAGGAAAATGACCTATATTTGTCAGGGGCCTACCACTTGTCCTATGGCAAGATAACATTTTTATTAAGACTCAGATTCCAGTGATGAGGTGCCACACGTGCTGGCCACCAGAGGCTGAGCTAGCTCACCTCTGCCCAAGAGCTCTCCACCTCTCTGTCACTCACCCACCAGAGGCTGAGCTAGCTCACCTCTGCCCAAGAGCTCTCCACTTCTCTGTCACTCACTGACTGTCTGGCTCTTCCAACTGGGCAGCTCAGGAACCCCCAATAGTCAGTTCCACACAGAGGTAGACGTTTCCCAGATAACCTTAAGATGCTTTCTCCATTTCAACACTCTTAGATACAAGCGTGAAACCTTCTCTCTCTTCAATTTGCCTGTGTAGAATAGACAAGACCAAATTTAAAACTTCAACTTTTTGTGGTTGAAAATTTAAAAGAAGTACAAAAGCAGAAAAAGAGTAAGGCAAGAGCCCACACACAGTCACAGCTTTAACAAGTTATCAACTAATCACTGATCTGTTTCATTTAAACCTCCCAACCACTTCTTCCTATACTGCATTATTTCATTTTTACTTTTTTAAAAACAACTTTATTAAGGTCTAACTTACACATCATAAAATTCACTTAGCAAAAGTGTGCGAACTAATAATTTTTAGTGAATGTGTACAGTTGTATAACCATGCCACATTCCAGGTTAATAATGTCCCCACTACCCCGTGAAGATCTCCTGCGCGCATGGCAGCAATTCTGCAGTTTTAGGCCCATCTATCTGTCACGTCGGATATTTCACACAAAGGGGAGAGAACGATGCCCACTTTTTTTTTGCATTTGGTTTCTTCCATTTAGCGTAATGTTTCTAAATTAACTCGCGTGCTAGCACGTATCGATACTATGTTTGTGATTGCTAAACTACGTTTGTGATTGCTAAGTGGTGTTCTGTTGCATGGATGTTTCACGTATTCTCTGTCCATGTATCAGGGGTGGACATTTGGCTGTTATGAATAATGTTCCTATGCACATTCACATACCAGTCTTTGTATGAGAATGTGTTTTCCTTTCTCTTGGGTACATTCCTGGAAATGGAACCACCGAGTTGTGTGCGATATTTATGTTTAACTTCGTAAGAACTAGCCCAATTATTTTGTAAATAGCTCTGTCATTTTATACCCTTCAGCAGTGCATGGGGGTTTCTACACATCCTTGCCGACACTTAGCATTGATCTTCCTTTTTTTTTTTTTTTTTTTATGATTGTAGCATTAACATTTATTCTTGAAATTTCAGCCTTTACACTTTGGTCTTTATAGAACACAGTGGTTTGTTTTCTTTTTTTTTTTTTTTTAATTTATTTTTATTATAGATAAAAATATGCACCATATTATAACCATTCCACTGGATGCGGAGAAGCGTCTTAGTGGAGTCTTAGTATCTAATACTAATTAACTGAACACATGCTTAGTAGCCACTTATATATCTTTTGGGTGAAATTTCTTTTTAGATTCTTTGTCATTTAAAAATGATCAATTGCCTTTATATTCTAGATATAAGATTTGCAAAATTCTTCATTCGGGAATTTTCTTATTGATTGGTACCTGTATAAAATACGAGTGTTTATTTCTGGACTTTCAGTTCTATTCTGTTGACGTATATTCCTAACCTGTGCCAATACCAATTGGTCTTTGTTACTGTGGTTTTAGAGTAAGTTCTGAAATTGAATAAGTCTTCCAACTTTGTTGAAAAAAATTTTTTGACGATTCCAGGCTTTCCATATGTTAACATGAATATTAAAAGCATTATATCAATTTCTATAAAATAGTTCACTGGGATTTTGATAGGAGTTTCATTGAATTTACAGATTAGTTTGGGTAGAATTGCTATCTAGACAATATTGAGTTTTCCAATCCATAAACATATAAAAGCTTTTCATTATCTATATCTTTAATTTTTCTCAGCAATGTCATCGCATTTTCTGCAATGAGTCTTATAATGAATTCTTTTATTTAATTATCCTACACAGTTTATTCTTTGTGATACTACTTCTTCATTCTATATGGCAAATGAAATGACCAGGGCTTCCCAAAAGGAATACAAACATACCCAAGCTTTCACTTCCCACCACTGATACAGATTGGTCATTCTTTTGTGGGGTATTGTGACGGTTTTACATCAGCATGAGCAGCCTGAAGTATTTAACACAATGGTTTTAATGCAATGAAATGACAAGGTAGTAGCCTGACTGCTAAACGAATCAGTAACCCTATCTGACTTGAATATTTTACATTTAAGGTTTTTTATCCCAAGAAAAATGACACACATTCAAAAGAGACATTGTTACATAAATGTAGTAATAACCATACTGTGCTTCTTGACGTAGTTGACTCTGTATATAAATCTTTCTCAGAAAAATCCATTAGTCTTTTCTAAATTGGGTAGGTTTTAATATAATCCCAGAGACACACATACTAACAGTGTTTTTTGATGATTTGAGCTGATAGTCTGAAAAGAGGGAAATCTTAAAATGAAAGTGGCTTTATTTCCTAAAGGAATGAAAACATCATTTCTGTTCCATATTCAATTTTTATCTATGCTAACTATGAATCACTTAGTACATGCTATAGAAGGTGGTAACTTGTGATAAAAAGAAATGTCTATAATCCCCATGGATAATTTTAAAAGAATTCTCACATCTTATTCAAATATAGCACTTTTTAATTTTATAGCATTTATAAAACTAACACTCATACTTACCAGAAAGACAAAATGATTAATAGAAGTAAGAAAATATAATGCATATTGAAGTGTGTAATTGTCATTATGTAGAAAAGATGGATTTATGGGTTAGATAAATGTAACAATTTGAAAGCAACACTTAAATGTTTCTAAGAAGAATATGCCTTTAATGTATCTCTTTGAGATCTTGTCTTTGATGCCCAGTATAGCATAACTCCAATGTTTAGACATTTTCACTAAGTACAAATAAGTCAGGGAAATCATGATATTACTTGATCAGAGACCATGCCCTGGTGCATTTGGCTAGAATAACTTTTTTTTTTTTTTTTTTTTTTTAAGAATTTAAAATTATAAGCTCTAGCCAATACACATACTTTCTAACTGCTGAAGACTCACGATTTCTGGTAATCTATAGACTTGCACTTCACTCTTTTCATATACCTACCAGTTCTTAAAAATATTTGAGTCTGTACCTGGAGATTACCAAACCTTCTTATTAAGAATCCATTTTAAAAACGTCCCTTAGAATGTAATAATCTGCAAATCCTGAGTAGACTTCTTCAGGTGCCGACTTTCATACTTTTTAGTTTTAGAAAGAAATCTTTACCTTGTTATCTTTTGATCCTAATTTTGAAAGGTTACATGAGAATGCAATGAATGGCAATTTAAAACTCTACAAAGATGAAAAAGAAAATAAAACGATTTGCACTGTTAAGGCAGAGTTGCAATATAATTGAGTTTTATGGGGTAAAATGACTAAGTACATATTTAGACTAAGTAATAGAATATATTTCTTCACTAAGAAATTTATTGGACCACAGAATAATTTCTCTTGGGAATTTCTATAGAAAAATTGAGTATATTTGCAGTATTGATTTTCTCTCCACCTAAGCAAGTGACTCATGAATTCTATATTAAGAAAGAGGCAATCCAAGAAAAAGCTGTGATAAATCTAAAATTTGATTCCATCTATGTAAGAGTGAAATGATTCTCCAGAAAAATAAGGTAGACTATGAAAAAAAATTCTTGGTCTCATTTATTACATACATTCTATTTTTTATCCAGACAACCAAATATCCATTCCCTAAACCAATTTCTTATGAATATATTTATCATGATTTAAAAAATGGTGTCTTAAGTAAAACCATAAATAAATTTTACCAATTAACTTCCTCAGATGTATAAGTTGAATTCTACCGTTATTTGGATATTTTAATACATGCATCAAATCATCAAATTAATTTGGGATGATTCATTTATCTAGCATTCCTTGTCTCTGAATACATTATTGAAAAAATTTTTAAATGCAATTATAATATCAGTTGATCATATAAGTTCAATTGCATTTACTCAGAAAAGCTTTGAGCCAAACCTAACTTGATTTTATTATGGAAAATTTTCTCTACTCTCTGAACAGCAAACAAGCTTCTTAACAAAAGACAGCTATCTCATGACCATTTCTCCCCACTAATAAAAAGAAACAATATCGATTTTTGATTTTTCTTTTATTAGTTTTACAATATGTATATGTTGCTATACATTTTAGATAGACATTTTTATAAAGTTAGTCTGAAAATAAAATATGATTACTGCTGAGGCTTAGGGAGGGAAGCTGTTTATGTACATTCCAAGTTACAACTAAGCATATGCTCCCAGCTAGAAAACTCCCGCGGTGAGAGACAGCACTCAGGCAGTCTCCATTACGGAAAATGAAGTCTGTTTTGATTTCCTCTGCAGGAATCCACTATTCTCATATGAGAAATTTTTTCTTCACTAACATTAAGAATGTATACTTTTTGAAAATTCAAGTTTCTGCCATTTTGCTTTAAATGAAATTTCAGCAGAAACACTATCATTGAACAATGGTAGAATGTATAAGAATGAATTGACATAAGCTTAACATCTCTTCCTTTTCATTATCCAATGTTTTCTTTTTAAAATATCACTGTCCTTACTTCTTAGTGAAAAAGTAATTTCTTTCACAAATGTAGTTTATTTTCTGAAAATATATTATTTTCAAAGATAAAAGGGATAAAAGATGAAAGACTCAGTGTATCCTGTGTGTGTGTGTGTATATATATATATATATATAAAATGATACAGATTGTTGTAAACAATTCTTTCTGTCCCTAGAAGCCCTACTTATACAGAAAATGGCTATTATTCATTATATTTTCTATGACCACATGGACTTTTTCATTCATAAAGATTATACCTTCTTGAGGGCCAAAGACCGATTTGTTTTAATACAATATACTGCTGACATTCTTGGTCAATTTAAAAAAAAAAAAAAAGCATTGCAAAAATTGAAACACCCCTCTCTGCCATGAATAAAACTATTTAGCTGTCAGATATGGCTCACAAAGTAATTGTGAAGCATTTTTTAGTTTTTAAGAGACCACAAGCAACTTCATGCAGGATGTGTATTAGTTTTCTTACTTTAAATAGCATTATTGTCCATAATGTTCTAAGAAAGGGAGACCGCTCAGTTATAGGGTTAACATATGCAAGAGTATGTTGACTAAAAAGCATTGAGATTTCTGAGATTTTTGTTATATTAGATTTTGCTAGCGATTACAAAAAGCAGACATTAAATTCTTAAACTCATATTTAAAATTGCTCAATGTTTACACAACTTTAAAATAAATTGAAGGCAGAAAACATTAAGTGGGACATTTGGTAATCATAAATAGAAAAGAAGGTTACTTGAGTTCAATTTTTTAAACATAAGTATATATTTGAAGGTCTTGAGTTTATTGACATATAGGTAAGGTAATCTCTCAAGTTTGTTATTATATTTAGCCTTAGAAGGTTACCATTATAACTCTTATTTAAAGGATGTATACTTGTTTCCTAATATTTGTTTCAGTACTTCAATGTGTAATAAAAATTATTCTCTGATTTCAGGCTCAGTACCTTACTGAGAAGTAATGCTATTGATGGAAAATGACATCTAAAATTCAAACACTTTAATTTTCTATTTTATATTGTTTGAATGTTTAGGATAGGGATGTTAAAAGAAAGAAGTTTTATGTCTACTTAAAAAATGATGTTTAACTCCCTTAAAACAGCTAAACTACAGGTTTTGAAAATTGCTTTTTTTTTTTTTTTATGACAGAGTCTCACTTGATCACCCTCAGTAGAGTGCTGTGCCATCACAGCTCACAGCAACCTCAAACTCTTGGGCTCAAGTGAGTCTCTTGCCTCAGCCTCCCAAGTAGCTGGGACTATAGGCGCCCCCCACAATACTGGGCTATTTTTAGAGATGGGGATCATGCTCTGGCTCAGCCTGGTCTCAAACCTGTGAGCTCAGACAACCCACCTGCCTCGGACTCCCATAGTGCTAGGATTATAGGCTTGAGCCACTGTGCCCGTCCCTCTATGACTTTCTTAAAGTAGCATATGGTATTGTCCCAAGTTCAGTGATTCACTAGGAGACCTCTATTACTCACCAGCTAGCTGTATGCATGGCTAGGATTTATACAGTGAAAGGATTCAAAGCAAAATCGGCAAAGAGAAATGGTAGATACAGTGAAATCCAGAGGAAACCAGACACACACTTACAAAAGCTCTGACTCCGTGGAGTTGCATAGGATGAACTTAACTTCTCCACCAACCAGTTGTAACAACCCATGTGAAGTGTCATCTACAAAGGAAGCTCTCCTGAGCCTGAGTCCCAGGATTTTACTGACAGCTGGTCACATGATTTACCACAATCACTATAAGTCCTGACTCTTGGAAGGAAAGAAGATACTCAAGGAAAAAAAAGGTTTTTGTTTTGTTTTGTTAAAGTTTAGGCACAGTGAGTCACTCTTACCACTTAACGAAGTTGTATATCAGTGTAGGAAACTATCAATCAAGTATCTAAATACCAGACAAGAGCTGATATGCCAACAGGCCTTCCTAAGGATACCTTCAGGCCTACTATAATTGTTCTGTACACTTAGTTGTAAAATTAAAAGCAGATGTCAGCATCTATATTAAAAATTTTTTATAATACTGTTATAATTTTCTTCTCATGAAAGAAAACCGAAAGTCAAATATCGTGTTAAGGACTCAGGTAGCAGGTATGCTTGATATTGTCCCATTTCCCCTCATATTCATCCTCAGCTCAGCCGTGGGTCTCAGGGACATTTGTGGACTGCACCAACCAGCTCTCCTACCCTTGGGGGCTTCTACTGGGTTGGACAATTGGGAAGCAGAGCAAAAGATTGATTGGCTATAGGGAATAAGTTCATGATATTTATTAATACTGCAATAGTCACGCAGGACTTCAGCCAGGGCTGATGTAGTTGTGGAAAGCAAGGGTGGTTCCAGGACATCTCTCAGAAGGCTTTGGACTCCTTCTCTGGGAATATGTCGATAGCCTCCTTTCTGTGGGGTAATAGCATGTGTGTACGCCATGTCACACAGTGAGATTATTACTACCTACATGATTGCTGGTGGTACATGAGATGGCATGTAGCTAGAGACCAAAATATTGATAAATCACTTTGAGAACACCATCTTTCTCCTGGATACTTACACTCACTATTGAACATTGATTTTTGTCCCATGTTAGAAGGCTAAACATAGACAAGAAAGTAAAGTTCAAGACCTACTTAAGGAAGAAATAGTTCATGCTCCAAAAAAGTTATAAAATCTTGTCAATCTGTTTATGCAGAAATATTGGAAACACATGTGGGAGTGGGTTTTAAAGGTGTTAGACTAGGAGTATGAGATGAAGGCTCCTTTAGGTTGGAGTCATTGATTGTGCTGCACTTATTTGGGACTTGAATTTTCAAGACTTGGTTTGAGTCCCTGGGGCTGACACAGGTCTGTCCTCATCCCAACCCCACCCCAGCTCAGGGCTGGACTTAGAACCTATTTTTATGGCTCAGTAATCAACTTGATCACAGACCCTAAACAAAAGAGCCAGTCTGACCAGCATCCTCCCTAACCTGCCACTCCCACAGCAGAGAACACTCATCAGACAAGGTCAGTGTCCCACCCAAGCCACCACTCCAGAAACAGAAAGCACACCCTGAACAAAAACAAGGCCTCATTCCTACAAAGGGCAGTTTTAAAATTAACTTCTGCCTTCAGGCTCCTGGTGCCAAATGGTTACAACATTCCATCTCCCTAAACCCCCTGCTCACAGGGTAGGAAAGGCTGCACATAAACCCTAATACAGAAGCCCCACAGGGGCTACCCCTATGGGAATCCCCCTTCCACACACTGAAGGCTCTGACTTTTTTTGAACCTTATCAATCAATAAAAATCTGTCCTTTTGCTTACCTGGGTGCTCTGTGGATTCATTCTTCAAATCTCTGAAACCAAGGATTCAGCAGAGGAGAGATTCCGGATACAGAGCAACATTAATAATAATCTGATGCCCTGGCTACGTGAAGTCTGAGAAAGAAGTGTGGCCTACTGTCCACGAGGACGGAGATCTGGAACTCTTCTGGTGTCCCCCAGAACTGTGCTTTCTAATGATGAATGGACACTGGAATTAATGAGGAATGTTTTTTAAAACATAGTTTCAGTAGGCCAGAGGTGAGGAATAAAATTTTGCATCTCTGGAAATACTCCCAGGTGATCCTATTGTTACTTGTATGGAGCTCATACTTTAAGAGCAAAGTTTTAGTTTGCCTTTGTATGGACAAAAAAAATTTTTTAAAGGCTAACTCTCCCAGATGAAAATAAGGAAAGGCATTTCTCTCCCACCCTTTTCCTGACACTATGTACTTTAGAAAACTTGTAAGTATAAGCACTTTCTCCTCTCTGAAATGTGTATAAATCCTTTTGAAAACTATGGAAGAACTTTGTTAGCTTTATGACCCAAGGAAGTCTTTCTCAAAGACCTGGAAGTCATCTCTTTGAAATGTAAACATTAAAAAAAGAGAAGGTCAAAGAGGAGGCAGCACCACCCATTTCTGTGGGAAGATGGGTTCTGAGTGGGCATCATGTTCTAAGTTGAAAAACTACATCTTGCCACAAAAATATGAATTTATTTTTCCTTTGGTGAGGGCCTATTAGTTCACACAAATACCCTAATTACTGATGAAATTTAGGATAAATTGTGTGGAAAAAAATGGTGCTGTGAAAATCTCTTACTTGAGGATTAGTTACTGCTTGTCTTAGAACATGCGTATAGTGGGTTGCACCTGCCTGGTCACATGAAAGGTAAGATTTCTGGCTGCCTTCATAATCCAGTAATGGATTGCAGCCTGTTCTGGCACTTCATGCTTACTCAAAAATAATAAAACTATTCTGTCTCTGTTCCCTTTGTGGAGAGGTTTTGGAGGTTTGGAGAAGAGCTTGTTTTCTAGCTGTATTCCCAGCACCCTCTACCCATGCACACCAAGTTGCTTCGTACATCTACCCATTAACATGTTTCATTTTCAGCTATTCTTGTTTCTCCAAGGCAGAGTTAAAAATGCCCCTAGTTCAAAGCAGCTGCTTCTAAAATCTCTTGGTGCCAACATGTTTTGTGCCTGCATTTTGTCACATCCGTATTTTTTTTTTCTTTCTCCAAGTTTCAATTAATGCTTCCAAAGCAGAAGCCACTTTTGTCCATGCTGAGCATATGTCCATTTTAGCAAAACTTTGCCTACTGAACATCGTTGTATTTGACATGTAGGGTGTTAGAAAGGAGTGGTGAATCTGGGAAAGTGTGTACATTTTTAAAGGTTCTGGACAAGTGAAGGGTTTAGAATTTGAGATTTTTTTCAAAGAAAAGGAATACCAGTATTTTAGGTTTAAAAAGAGTCATTATTTAGTGCCACAAAAACTATTATGGCAGAGAGGAACGGGCCAGTGACGGCAGGTGATAAAGTACTGAGGTCCAAAGGTCAACTAAATATGCCAAGAAAAAACAGAGATGAGAAGAAATGTTATTGGTCACAGGTTCTGGACACAGCCCTCCTAAACTTAAGTCTGAGTTTCACCACTTACTATGGGACAGGACTACTCTCACCTTTACAAAATGTTTTAGCACTCATCAAGGTATATAAAATTCACACTGCCTGACATCCAATAAAAAAAATTACCACACTCATAAAGTAGTAAAATAAGTCCCATAATGAGGAGAAAAACTCGGTAAATGGAAGCTGACCCAGAAATGACACACGTGATGGAACCAGCAGACAAGGACAGTGAACTAGTTATTGCAGTTCTATTCCATATGTTCAAGAAGCTATTTGAGTTAGTCAGTAGAGATATGAAAAGTATGAAAAAGACTCAAATGAAGCTTTTGGAGATAACCTATAACATCAGGTAGGGAAAAGACATTGAATGAAATCAACAGTAGAAGAAAACGTTCCCAAAAGACCAAGGTGTGTTTGCCTGGCAAGTAACAAATGACTTTCTGCAAGAATGTGGGTCTTAATCAGTAGGAGTTTTAATTACTTGTGGCAAGTGAGGGGAGCACTGGGAATATTTTCTGAAGAAGTATTTCCTCAAGGGAAAGTACTGTGGTGTTTTTATGGGATAGTAAAGAAAGAAACACGTGTCATCACATACGGGGCATAGTTCCTGTTAACGTGGGTACCCGGGTTGTAAGTTATGATAACGAAGCTACAGCTCCTCCTAGGGTGGAAATGTTACTATGATAATGGAGAAAGTTTATTTTAATTTATCTATAAACTTCCACAGTCTGTCAGGAGCTAGATTTAGCCAAATGAGTTGACACCGGCCTCAAAAACAAAAGCTACAGAACATGTTGATTGCTCAAGTTGGTCAAATTCTTATAATCCCTTGAGACCTTACCCTCCTACTTACAAAATGATGTGAGTGAACATGAAGACACACAATAAAAACTATCCAAAATGGAACATAGAGAGGCAAGAGACTTACAAATGAGATTGGAAGGTGTGGGTGCTCGGAGACCTGGGCCACACATGGCAGAGCCCTGTGGGACTCAGCCTGAAATCTCCCCTCTTAAACTTCACCGTTTTCCAGAGATAGAGCTTAGGAGACCAGGGAATGATTTTAGGGTCTCTGAGAGCTGGGATTGGCCTAGCATGTTGGGAGCTACTCTCTAGAGAGGCCCCAGAAGAACTAAGGCTTCTCTCCCCACAGCTTTGCAGGAACTCAGAGAGCTTGGATGCACATTCTATAGCGATATTCCAGTCTTTAGAATCACCCAGCTAAACTGCTCCCAAATTCTTAACTCCCAAAAGTTGGTACGATAATAAATATTTGTGTTTTTTAATGGTACTTTTAAAATTTCCTAGCATCCAGTGCTACAAAATTGATATTAAATAAACACTATCATTTGCATAAAATCAACAAGTTTGAAATGGGATAAATCTGGCAAAAGTTGTGCACAATCTGTATTGTTAAATGTATACAATTTTGCTAAGAGTGTAAAAGAGATCTAAATAAATGGAAGAAATGTACTGTTCATAAGAGTGGAAACATTGCTTCCTCAGATGCCTCTGGAGTATTGCATCCACTGCCCCACTGTGCCACCATCACTGGGCAGGGAGGTGGACCTCCTTGCCACTGGGGCTATTTCCCTCTTTCCTTTCTTAGCACACCACACCCACAGCTTTGAATATCCTCTTAGCAGACTAAATCACTCCCTAAACCCTATTGTGGTCCTCTACTGCCACCAGCCCCTGCCCTTTAACTCCTTAAAGATTTTTGCGTCTGAATCTTTGGCACAATCATATAATCCTTGAAAATGTTAAATCAATGATTATTCTAATAGCTTACCTTCAAGTTCCTAGACAGTGTTTTTGCAATGATCTCATCCTATCTATCTATCTCAGACCACTCCCTTCCTTGGCAATCTCTTACGCTTGGTCATTTTCAAAAACTGTCACAACAACTATCCCTGCTCTATTGTCTCAGTTGCAAGTATTTCACTCTCTGACCATCATTTTCCTTCCTCATAGATCCTGTTCCCTAGGACTCCAGCTCCTGAGCCCTTTCAGCCCTCACCAGCCTTGAACTCTGTGGTCAATCATATTCACAACCCTATATGCACACTCCATTTTCCCAGTCCCTTTATCTCTCTTTGTCTTCTATTAACCCTCTGGGAGGCGCAAACATTTCATTTAGTTTGAGAGTTGTCCTGTGTCCCCAGTGCATCTTTTGAGAAGTCTTGTGATAACTTCAAGTGGTCGTATCTTGGGAGATCTTTTCCATACAGATAATAATATTTTTCCAGAGATGCTATTCCTCTAAGCCACAGTGTGGGTAATACTTGGTAGCTCTTACTGGTTTCTGCCTATTGGCAGGTGGTATTTGAGAAATCTTGTCCATCCCCCTTAGAAAAATCTGGAATGTAAGGGATGCTGTGTCACCGTATCTGGGGACATTCACCTATGGCCTCCTACTGGCCATTCATACTCTACTTTTGAATCTTTAGAATGCAAGACTTGATGACAATACTTTCAGATTTTTAGAATATACCTAAAGAAGCCAGTCTTATATTTTCTAGTTAGTATCTGGGCCCCAAACTTTCCTGTGATGTGCATTTTTTTAAATCCCATTCCTCAACTTGGATTTAGGTCGGTATGCATCCATGGTCCTCTCCTGAGATAAATACTAGGACCTAAACTCTTGTCACATGCCTCGGATTTAGTTGAACCCTCAATTTCCTTCTTCAATGTCAGAAACATTAATATTCAATAATCTCTGATAACATTCTTCCCTACTCCATGACTTAAACTAGAAAGTTTTACATTCTGCTGCTTTTAACTTTGGATTTTGACTGCAAAGTATTTGAAGATATATATGGTTCATATATATAGAGATGTATGTGTATATAAAGATATATATATATATAAAAAACCAACAACCAGCTAACCGCTTTTTTTTTTTTAATAAGATGGGCCACAGGAAGGAAAGCTCAACAAGTCTTCTTGGATTTGGTGACACCTGGAAGATGCAGTGATCCTTCTTTTTTTTTGTTTTGAGACAGAGTTTCACTGTGTTGCCCTCAGTAGAGTGCGATGGCGTCACAGCTCACAGCAACCTCAAACTCTTGGGCTTAAGGTATTCTCTTGCCTCAGCTTCCCAAGTAGCTGGGACAATAGGTTCTCACCACAATGCCCAGCTATTTTTTGGTTGTAGTTGTCATTGTTGTTTAGCAGGCCCAGGCTGGGTTTGAACCCCCAGCTCTGGTGTATGTGGCTGGCGCTCTAGCCACTGAGCTATAGGCACTGTGCTGATGCAGTGATTCTTGACACTGGGGGTGTGTATGTGTGGGGTGGGGGAGTCTGTTTGATATTTTGTCAGGAGGGGGCATGGGTTCTCAAAGGTTTCAAAATGCCACAATGTGTCAGGAAGGTTATTTTGGGTGCCTGTTGGGGGTGGGGAAAGTGCGGTTCCATAAGTGTCCGCAGAACCAGGTCTGCTGAGGCTGTTTGTCATCCACAGGACACCAGGGCTTAACACAAACGGAACCACATCCTCTTATGCTCTTCATCTATTTGACCATGATTTATTTGGAAAGAGGTGTTGTTTTTAAGGAAAAAACAAGTCATGTAGGTTGCCCCCAAATAAAATGCATTTAAACTAAAAAAAAAAAAAAAAAGATATATAATTTCTACCCACAAGAAACTCAGGCATTGGATTTGAAAGTGAGAATATTAAATACTATTTTTTAAAATTCAGGACTCCATTTTATTTTTCACTAGATTCACTGTGTCATTTTTTAGTTACAAAATTTATTCAAATAGTTGAAGATGTACAAATTGGATTACCAAGGAGAAAAAAAAAAAACAGATGTTAGATACAACAACCTACTAAATTAGAAATTGAAAAAAACCTCATACCAACAGGTGGAAAGGGTCTCTGTTCTTTTCTTTCAGGGAACAAATGTGGCTAATTATCTTACATCCTATTTTCAGGAAATATTTAGTCCTTCAACCATACCTAGATTACAGACTAAGAGCTTTCCATAGACACTAAAAGGAGTCCCTTGAGCTTTTGTTTTTGTTTTGTGTTGTTGTTTTCATTTGTTTGTTTCTGTAAGGGGCTGTGGGTTTAACTATGAGATCCGGGCTGACTACATTTCCTGAGTGCGACTTACCTCTGTCTTCAGTTTCATAGCACTCACGCATGCAACTTTTTCCTCCCAGGCACTCTGCAAACGCCTTTTCTCAGTGACTTATTTCCTGGAAATTCTGTCTATGAGGCTACCAGCACTGTGGTATTCTGTCCTCTGTCTGTCTGAGACATGTTTGTGCTCCTGGCCAGTTTCCTATGTGTTCTGATGGAGCTGCAGCAAAGGATAAGATTATAAATCAATTCCTTTTGATAGATTAAATTTCATATTGGATCCAACCTCAAAACAATCCTTTCATGGTACAGAAACATGAACCTCATGTTACTTGCTGAGTCACAATTACACACCCCGAGTGTAGCAACTTACAGTTGGACCTTTTAGTCTCTGTCCTACTGGCTTATTTTCCTTTACATTGAGTAAATGTTTCCTTTTAACCTCACAAATCACTGAGAGTTATCAGAGCCACAGAAGAATATCTACCCATGCCTTCCCTTACTCTGACATAGATTGCATTTAGTTTATTGTGGGTACCACAGGGCCATACTCCCTTCAGAATAGATCTTACAACTGTTTAACATGCATCAGAATCACTTGGAAGCTTGTTAAAACATGGATTGCTGGGCCGGATTCCTGGAGATTCTGCTTTAGCCAGTCTGTGGTGTGGCCTGTGAAGTTCTCCTACAATGCTGATGTTTCTGGTTGGGGAATACACTTGCAGAATCACTGCTCAAGAAGGAGGCCTCATTTCAGTTTTCCATTCTGTCTGGTAAAAGTGAGTTTCAAAAGTAAAAGGGCCTTCCACAGAGGTCTAGTTCAAACTGTATTGAATCTTAGTCAAATCTGAGACCTGGTGAAAGGGGGGCTATCGTATTATAATTGCTATCATGAGAAGCAACAGTCATGAGGATGAAATGTCCTTGATAGGTTGGAGAATTTTTATTCGCCATGCTCACTCAGGGACTCTTGCTTTTCTGCGTGTAAGGGAGGCTCACAGTGTTTAAAATGTTTTTTCAATTGAATAAAATCTTGTAAAAAGATTATAAAGTTAGACATTGTGGTGATTATAACACAAGCTGTCAAAAGTTTATGAGGAAATACTTAAAGTAAGCCAAAAGAATATTTGCTTTTTCTGATGTAGTTATTTTAACTGGAACAAAATTATAGTTTCAAATAATATACGAAACTGAAAGCTATGAATATACTCCAGATATTTCACTATGGACCTATTTGAAAATGACAGAATTAAAAGATCACTTTCTTTCTCTGTCTCTCAGGAGTTGAAAAAAATGGATAGTCAAAAAAATATAGTTAGATGTTGCCAACATCAGGTTGAAGCTGCCTTTACCTGGACCACTCCTGATATAAACCTATATATTCATATTCCTTGAATCCATCAAATCTGAAGCAAGGTAAGCATCTTGCAATGCAAGTGAAGGAAAAAAGTTATAGAAGATAATATTTATAGACTTTTAAGAATTGGGAGCTATGGCTCCATGCCTGTAGTTCAGTGGTTAGGGCGCCGTGCATATACACTGGGGCTTGCGGGTTCAAACCCAGCCTGGCTTGCCAAACAACAATGACAACTACAACAACAACAACAACAACAACAAAAAATAGCCAGACTTTGTGGCAGGCACCTATAGTCCCAGATACTTGGGAAGCTGAGACAAGAGAATTGCGTAAGTCCAAGAGTTTGAGGTTGCTGTAGGCTGTGACACCAGGGTAGCATAGTGAGACTCTGTCTCAAAAAATAAAAAAAAAATTATGAGCTAGAATGGTGGTTCTCAAACTTGTGTACATATAAAAGTAATCTGGGACAGTCTGAAAAAGAAAAACTCTATGACCAGGATGAAACACAGGTCTGTCAAACCAGAATCTCTACAGTTGGAATCCAGACATGCAATTTTTTTAAATCTCCCAGGTAGTTCTATTTTGTGCCAATACAGGGAACAAAGTAAGAACAGTCTTCTGTTTTATCATTTCATTTGCTTTCAAGCACTTGTGATATTTGTAGCAGATTGAAGAGCTTTAAGAAAGATGGATATTTATGTAATAATCCGTTTGTAGGAGGAAACTTAAACATAAAGCTAAAATCATTAGTTCTGGGATTTCTATTCAAATGCCCTCTTCCTTTGTTTTTCTTGAAGTCCTTGCTCAAGTAAGCTTCTAACCCTCCATTAAAGTGATGCATTCCCACCATGCTGGAGTTGGTGCCCCTACCATGAATGCAACTGGCTTTTCAAGAGTTTGAAAGCTCAGACATTTGAAAACACTTAACTGGCCAATCAGTTCTAAATATCAGGTACTTGTGTGGCTCTTTTAAAAGCAATGTCTGGAACCACATATTTTCCTTTTTGTAGTTTTAAAATGGAAAATTACTATTTTAAAACTGGAAGAGCATGTATTTTTCAAAGAATCAAATCTTCACAATTTTATTCAGGCATTTTTAGAAGTTACTTTATTCTACTGGTAATGATGCCACCATTGCAAACATGCTGATCAGAGCTTTTGAAAATAATTGAAGCTGACTTTCTAACCCCCAAATATTTTTCACTACTAGAAATCACTGAATGTGTTATTTCTTTTATATATTATGTAACAAATGTTTATTAAATATGTTCTCTCTGCAGGCACTGTGCCAAGCATTACAGAGTATTTGAAACTGAGCCAGACATATTATTTTCCTTTCACATATACAGAAAAATGGTTTTTACCTATAGAGTTCTATAGAAGTGAGAAAAAAAATTTTTTTTCTCCTGACTATGAGCAGAGCCATTCATCGGTGATACTACAGATTTTCTTTGCCACTTATTTGTTGGAAAACAGACTGGCGTTCAAATTTTTTTTTTTTGGCTCCATGCTAGAGTACTGCCATCAGCCTAGCTCACAGCAACCTCAAACGCCTTGGTCCAAGTGACCTTTCTGCCTCAGCCCCCCAAGTAGCCGCTATGCCTGGTTAATTTTTCTATTTTTGGTAAAAACAGGGTCTCACTCTTGCTTAGGCTGATCTCGAACTCCAGAGCTCAAGAGATCTTCCCGCCTTAGCCTTCCAGAGTGCTAGGATTACTGCGATAAGCCATGGCATCCACCTATGGTATTTATTATGCTACAAAAAAATCGATGATTATCTGTCTTAGGCAAGATTATCAAAAAACTCATGGCATCTTCCATAGCTAAAAATTAGTGAGTAATAATCCGCTTTTATAAAGCTTTAAATTAAGGGT
Source organism: Loris lydekkerianus (assembly GCA_963574355.1). NCBI lineage: Eukaryota > Metazoa > Chordata > Mammalia > Primates > Lorisidae > Loris > Loris lydekkerianus. Next base: position 138,186 of record CAUYPK010051551.1, on the reverse strand, counting down.
CATAACGTAAAATGCCTCTCAACATAGAAGCAGTAATTAACCAGCACGTTGACAACACAGAGCTTTGGGGACTTGGCAAAGTAAAGCCACAAGCTGCTGTGTGAGCATATACATGCTATGTTGCCGATCTGTCTACTATTTTTGTAAATAAATAGTAGGAATCAGGACGTCTCACAAGAAATTTACTAATTTTTATAATCCCTTAGGAAAAATTTTAATTTTTAAAATAATCTATAGAGGAAACAAAAATCAGTGACGGGCTGCCACATTTAGTGAGTCCTCACTTTGTAATTTTTCAATTAAAACAGATAACAGATCTATATAGTAATGGTGATTAATTTTATGTGCAAATTGACTGGGCCATAGGATGCCCAGATATCTGGTCCAACATTATTTTGGGGTGTGGCTGTGAAGTTATTTTTGGAAGAGATTAGCATTGGAATCTATAAGCTGAGCGAAACAGACTGCCCTCCCCAAAGTGGCTGGGCTTCACCCAATCCACTGAGAGTCTGAATAGAACAAAAAGGTGATGGAAGAGGTAATTATCTTTCTTCCCAGCTGTCTGAACTTCTACCTTCGCTTGCCTTGAGACTGAGACATCATCAGCCCTCTTCCTCTCAGGCATTTGGACTTGGGCTAGAATTCACATAGTCAGTTGACCTTAGCCCTTTGACCTCATCTGGTACTACACCACTATCTTTCCTGGGTCTCCAGTTTGCAGACAGCAGATCATGGAATTCCCTGGTCTCCACAACCACATGAGCCTATTCCTCATAATCTCTGCCTTTCCATTTGGCTCTCTAAAACTGGTAATGTTTTTCTCTGGACAAGTCTGAATAATACAGAAGATTACTAAAGCCTTCTAAGATGATTCTATAATTTTGTAAACAAACTGTGAATGGATACCATTTACCAAGTCCTTGAAACATCTTAGTAATAAGTAACACATTAATTAATTGACTGATACATAGATTGATTAATCCAACAAATTTGTGTTAAGGCATACATTTAAGTACCAGAAATTGAGCTGAGGATTGGTGATATAATGATACATTATTTTAGACTGCCCCTTTTCTTAGGTAATTAACAGTCCATTGGGAAGGAAAAACCCTTAACCATGAACAGTACCTTGCAATAAAAGTACATGTTGCCATAACAGTGCACTCTAGTAAATTTTTATTTAGTAAAGAAGGACAAGGCTGACTTATCTAAAGAAGAAATGTTGAGCTGATTGCTGAAGACTATTCAGAAGTTTGCTGGGAGATATGAGAGAAGCGTGGGTATTGGTGCCCATTCTTCCAGGCAAGAAGTTGTGTAGAAGAAGAATGAACTTGGACCTGAGAGAGTGTCATACTGTGGACAGTGGGAGCGGCTGGGTGGGCATCAGAGGTGTCTTCAGGGCCATGTAGGTATCTTGGGGATTTTCATCATCACTCCAAAAAGCAAGGAGAAATGATTGAGCTAATTTAAGAACCTAATTTCTGACCTATAACATTTTCTTCTCTCCAAAAAACTTTTAAATTTCTTGCCATGGAGGTATAATGGTGACAAGTCTGCTCCATCTTTAGCTGAGAAAACTTTTTTCAGTCCTTCACTTTTAAAAAATGATTTCCATGTATACAAAATTCTACACTAGTGTTTCTTTTTTCTTTTAAAATTTAGGGCAGCACCTGTGGCTCAGTGAGTAGGGCCCATATATCCAGCCCTGGCCAAACTGCAACAAAAATAAATACATAAATAAATAAAATTTAAATATTTCACTCCACCTTCTTGCTTACATGGTTTCCAAAGAGATGTTTAATGTAATTCTTAGTCTTATTCTTCTATGTTAGTCATTATTCTCCAGAAAAACAATTAATAGGATATATGTGTCTGCGTGTTAGTATGTATGTATATAGAGTATATATCACACTGAATATCTATAAAATATATATTTGTTATATATAATATACATTTATTATGATATAGAGATTTATTTTAGGAAGTGGTTCATATCATCTGTGGTTGTAGGGCCAACAAGCCAGAGACCAGGAGAGCTGGCGGTAGAGTTCCAGTCCTAAGGACGGCGGGTTTAACACCAGAAAGTGTTGAAAGGCTGTCAGGCAGGAAAAATCCTTTCTTAACCAAGGGAGAGAGAGCTTTTCTGTTCCGTTCCAGAACAGGATTTAAGGATTGGGTAAGGCCTGCCCACATTATGGATTTACCTAATCGACTGATTTAACACTTTAACTCAGAAACAAATGTGCCAGTTGAGGCACGCAAGGGGACCCCAAGAACTGCTGGGACACACAGCACACAACTGGGCTTTCTTTGTTTCTTATTAATCAAAATAATTCACCCAACGTGGTTTCAGTTTCCACTGTCTATACAAATTATTTCAGGCACAATTGTGAAAAATACTGAGAATGAACTGTATGACGCTGTACAGTATGAACTATACCACAAGGGAGAATGTTATAGGTTTATTTCAATATGATAACTTTCTCCTGGCATATTTTTAAATGATTACTTTTTTGCCTCCTCCTGGTCAAATGAAAGGAGTTTCTCTCTGATTTTCACTACAAGAACTTGGTAGGACAGCTGAAGGTAAAACTCATGAATGTACGGGGGGCCTCCTTCAACTTGAACTTGAAACCCTGGTCCATGTTCAAGCTCTAGCAATTAATAAACTGGCTGCTCCACGTTCGAGCTCTAGCAATTAATCAATTGACATGTAACTATTCTTACCTGTTTCTGGCTCCAGAAGTCTCAGTTCCTGGTGAGCTGTGCTTTTCTTTACTCAGCTATCTGTCCAGTTGCTGTGCCATCAGTTTGCCCTGTGACCTTGGTTCTCTGACGGATCTCACAGAAGTCATTAATTTTCAACTTACTCATCTTTTTTGTTATTGCTAGGCAGGAATGGTAACTTGCAAGCTCTTTACATATCAAAACACAAACCAAAACTCTATAATAATCTAGAACTTTGTTCTGGAAAAACAACATGTTATCCTGGCTGAATTATATGGATAATTTAAATATGAATGAAGGCATGAAGTCACATAAGAACCAAAACAGTAGCTTTAGGGAAGGTGATGGTAGCTTGGGATTGGTTGGCAGTGGGGGAAATGGAGAGGCGCACATAGATTAGAGAATACTTAGATGTTTTGTTCACTTTTTTTAATAAATTAAAAATGTATAATGAGTTAGTATCATCTTATATAATCTTCATAGTAGCCCCATGAGATACTTTTAGCATCAAGGACAGAGGATTTTGGCAGTCTGGGGAGGTTTATGGACCCCTTTTCAGAATAACCATTTTTAAATGCATAAAATAAGTTAGATGGGTTTGAAAAAAATCATACATTGAAATATAAGTAACAACATTTAATGCAAATATAACTACGCTTTTTTACCAATATATTAAATAACAAGAGGAATACAGTGCCTAATGACCTGTGCTATTTCAAAAGATTGGAAATCACAGAATACAGTTGAAGACTTCTGTAATAACTGTGATATACTATAAGGAATACATAATGTTTTCATTGATCATAAAGTCACAAGTGCTATTTTTACTACTTGGGCTTATATTTAACATTATAATAAAGGAAATACTAAATTTCTATTAAGTATTTCTCAAATAAAGGTTAATTTGTCTGCTAAGGTTCACTGACACTCTGAATTTTACTGAGAGACCTCACTTTGAATAAGAAGCGTGGGTAAATCCCCACCACTACCAACATTCCAAAGTAAGCTAATATGCCATGAAATTAAGATTAAACCAATCGGTCTACCACAAAAGAATTTTCACTTAATATTGTGATTGAAAAGGAGGAAAAGTTTTCATGGTGGGGTAACTTCTGGCCACAGAACTTTCAGCCTCCCATTCAGTAAATGGAAAAACTTAAAATTTCTCCTCTAGATATCTGAGAGCACAAATCAGAAAGAAAATTTGTCACAAAACCTTATTGTCTATGCAAATGTAATTTCACGTGATTTACTCTTTGACCCAACATTCCTGTTTTCTAACAGACCTTATCTGAAGCAGCAGCTACATTTGTGCATTCCTGTATTCATATTTTTAAAAATCATAGCCCCCTAATGGTACAACTTTCCAGACTAATGGAATAAATCACTATAAGAAAACAACATTTAAGGGGGAAAGGGAGGGGAGGGAGGAGGAAGGTGGGCGGAGGAAGGGTGATTGGTGGGATTACACCTGCGGTGCATCTTACAAGGGTATATGTGAAACTTAGTAAATGTAGAATGTAAATGTCTTAACACAACAACTAAGAAAATGCCAGGAAGACTATGTTAACCAGTGTGATGAAAATGTGTCAAATGGTCTATAAAACCAGTGTATGGTGCCCCATGATCGCACTAGTGTACACAGCTATGATTTAATAAAAAAAAAAAAGAAAGAAAGAAAGAAAAGAAAAGAAAACAACATTTAGGGCAGCGCCTGTGACTCAAAGGAGTAGGGCGCCAGCCCCATATACCAGAGGTGGTGGGTTCAAACCCGGCCCTGGCCAAAAACTGCAAAAAAAAAAAAAAAACATTTACTTAGTTTTATTATTTATTTTTTTCTAACACTTACATACACATGTTTTATAAGTGTAATTCAGATCTCTCAGTTAATTCATTAGTTTGCTATGAGTTATTAATTTTTACCTCTCTACAAGGACTAGAGATACACATCTACATAAACACACGTGAAAGATACAGAATCATATGTCTGTCAAATAGAACTAGTTTTATTAGCAACATTTTGTGTGTAAAAACTGACATTAATAATAGTTATTGGACCAATATTGAACCTCTTAGAATTGCTTCTGACCAGGTGGAAATGAGGATAGAACAAAGTCTTTTGATAATTTCAAAACTAATCTTTTCAGATGTGGCTTCACCAGATTTATATGACAGAAAACATTTTGCTATGGTGAATAATATGGTAGGATTATTTCTGTACTATATATGTATTTGGCATACGACATGAATTCTTCTACATACTGGAAAGTCCTCTACATACTATGAGGCAATAGCTCTGGTCCTTAGCTGTGCATACCCAGATCTCTGAAAGAACAATTGATCCCCAGGAACAAAGATATTTGTGTATTTGTTTCACTATATTATATAACATTTCAATAATTCTCTTAGGAAATGTGTATTAGGCTTTGATTTTATACTAAGTGCTGTTTTAAATGTGAAGAAATTAAAAAATGTATGAGCTATAATACATTTCCATAGGAGCTCTCAGCTGTCCATAGCTACATTGACTTTGAATCCAGCATCTCAATACTGCCATGAAGAAAGAAATGCCTCCATATTACACAGACACTGGAATTTGAAAGGCATGTATTTCTTAAGTGAAAATGTTCTCTACTAAGTGGAAAAATTTTTTGACTCACATTTTGACAAAAGCTTTTGCTATAGCTCATAATAGCAAGAAAAATATCCAAGCCAAGCGTACCAGCTTGGCACGAGTGATAATGGGAGCTGGAGCAGCAGCAGCAGAGATGGCACATGGAGGACTCCTGTAGCTGTTACTATTAATATTATGCATTAAGGAGACCACTGTCCAGGCACTTCCGCCATACATCTAATAAATGGTGGAAATGAATAGAAACTCTACCAATCATACTATGTTGACACTTCAAGTTTTGCTGAATGTCAGCTCTGAGAGAAATTGTGAAGTAGCTGGGATTTGTCTTCCCTGCCCTTGTACTCTGCTTTCCTTTATTTATTTTAGGTTTTCTTTTCAGGTTCCTATGCTTTTGCCCACCCAGATTTTTCCTAAATCACGTCTACACTCCTGACAAAGTTTTAATCTCCCGAGTAAAAACTGCTATGGGCTTATATTAGCTTTATGTCTTACACAGCACAGGACACTCACAGAGGCTAATATCTTAATCAAAAGACTCTCTTTCATGGTGAAACTTTAGATTAATCTCCAGCTAAAACAGCTGTCCAGTTACAATCTATAAAATTGCAGCATTTTAGTTTTTGCCTCACACCTCTCACAATCCAAATTCTCTTGTGTATTTATACAATGTTTTGTTTGTAATCTCTCCAATAGAAAGCAAATTTTGGTTCTCAGGACTTCATCTAACACCATTATAATTATTTACCCAAAGTCTAAAATGGCCTGACACATACAGAATTCTCCAATATAATTGCTAAAATAATAAACAGAAAATAGTAATATAAATGGCAGAAACTACTTACCCATTACCTAACAGAGGAAAGGTATGAATGCAGGAGTTCCTGTATGGAACTAAGAAAGACAAAGGGCCTCTGATGTCTGGGGTGTTCAATGGCGTCCCAACTCAAACCTCACACCGGACCACAGCTCTGTCCTTGATAGCCACACCCTCCTCTGCCTCCTATCTTTTAATTTGGCTATACAACAAAAATATTACGTTGGACTAATGTGTGTACATTGCCCAAATTATTATTATTGTTTTTTTTTTTTTGCAGTTTCTGGCCAGGGCTGGGTTTGAACCCACCACCTCTGGTATAGGGGGCCAGCGTCCTACTCCTTTGAGCCACAGGCACCGCCACATTGCTTAAATTATTAATGGTGATGCATGGAAAGTGGTTGAGGTGCTCAAAAATTTCACATGAAGCACTGGAGGAAACTGTAAACACTCCTGAAGCTTGGTACACCAGGGTGTCAGAGTGCTGGTCCGTCACTGACTGTCTATAACCTTTGCACTTTGTTCTTCTGACTATCTAGGAGGCCAGAAAGACATTTTCACAGAAAGAATGATATCAACATATGGAGAACCCTCAAGTACTTATAATAAGCAGTGAATTCTTTGATATAAACTCAGTAATACTTGGAGAAATCTCTGTGTAAACTAGAAATGCGACTTCTTTAGCATGATAAAAAATTATCTAAAGCAAAGAACCAACCTTCAACTTTTCATTGAAACCTTAGAATCATTTCCTTAAAAAATTGCACAACAGAAAAAAAAGCCAAGTAATGATGTTCAAAATTGTTTTGGAAATAGTAACCTAATATCATATGGCAGCAAGAAGAAATCAGAATAATCAGTGGCAGGAAAATGACACAAATATTAAAAAAGACACTTAAGATATAATTGTATACCTGGAAGGCCCATGAAAATAAAATACAAAATTGCAAAAATTAATGAGAATTCAATATATGAGAAATAACTAGTTGAGAAATTTAACAGGAAAGGATTTCACTTATAAAATAATAAGTACCAGGTAATACATTTTACACCTGCAAGACCTATAGGAAAAAAAAATGTCAAATTTAATAAGAAGTCTAAATTTATACATTTAACCTTCCTGAATGGAAAAATATAAACATGTAGGCCACTATGAGAGTTTTGAGACAGACTATGTTATGGTCCATTATTTCACTTCCAAGAAACACAGTGGACCATGTCCTTTCTGATTCACCCACAGTGGACAGTGTCGTTTCTGATTCACCCACAGTGGACAGGGTCCTTTCTGATTCACCCACAATGGACAGCGTCCTTTCTGATTCACCCACAGTGGACAGCGTCCTTTCTGATTCACCCACAATGGACAGCGTCCTTTCTGATTCACCCACAGTGGACAGCGTCCTTTCTGATTCACCCACAGTGGACAGCATCCTTTCTGATTCACCATTTCCAGTATCAACTTTCTCGGCTTATTGGTGTTGCTGGAAGGGCTGCATTTGTTTCTGTCTGCATTTCTTGATTTTTGTGTATCTTAAAATTTTTATAATGACCCATGGATGGAAAGTCATAAATTTTGCTCATGTGAATCCATACATTTAATATTATACCAGGCAAAACCACACTTAAATTCTAGAAGGTAGATTGAAGAAAATAATACAGAAATTTAAGGGGGAAAAAACCTTATAAAATTTTGAAAAGAAGGCCTATAGGATCTTTATGTCTCAAATATTAATATTCAACACATATATTTTTATGGCTAATCTGTTTCATGGTATGACTATAATGCACATTACAGACAGTCTCTGTCCCCATGGAGTTCAAAGTGTTGGGTGTTCTAAGGGAGTGAGAAAACACAAAATTACAATGTGGGGGTAGATAATATAATAGGATGGGTAGAGTGATATATTAGAACAAAAAGAAAGAACTGTATTAGGGAAAATTACCTTGGATTTGATGCACAAACAGACCAAAGGAATAGAAGACCCAGGCTCAGAAAAGCTACACATTCATTATCTCCACAGCTTTGTCCTCAGTCCCAAACTCTGTGTTTGATATATAAATTCAAGACCCACAGGGACCCTATCCTTCATAACCATCCTTGGATGCCACGTGGCTACCTGGGATGATGACTGAGGAAGACATTAGCAAGGGTACTTGTGTCAAAGTTCCAAAATCCCCTTCAGTCATTTATAAAGTCATGTTATATTACGTTAATAGATAATCATATAATATCTAAGACATTTTTAGATAAATTAAAATGCTGAAATAATTATTAAATATAAACTTAAATTTGGAAACAAAGTTTAAGTTTGTTTAAGCTGCCATCCTTTACTTTTACAAGATACGGAAAGCTATATTTAGAATTGCTAATAAAAAATTAAAGAGTAATAACAGTTCAAAGTTACATTAACTTCCTAGATTTTTCACTGAAAGTAAGGGTTACTAAGAGTTAACAGTATATTAATATATGTAACTAAAAACTGCTAAACATAAAAAATTATTGTATATACAAAGTATATAAAATGTATTTTTTGGTAAGAAAGATACAATGCACACTGCCCAGGTGGGGGACTCACTGGAACTTCAGTCTGCACAAAAGCAATTCATGTAACCAAAACATTCCTAAGCCTGTGATACTCTGAAAAAGGAAAATATATAATGACATACGGATGCGGTGAAAGGAAAAGTAATTTTGTCTGGTTTAGAGGCTTTAAGACTGTTTTATATAAAAATGAAGAAAGGACAGAGATAAAACTAAATGAACATTAAAAGTTGGGAAAGAAAGAAAATACCAAAAAATTGTAAAAGATTATAAGAGGTTCATAACCTTATTTTGTGGTTAAACCAATTAAGACTGGATAGGTTTGTTTATAAAGTTTTATTAAAATCAGGTTTTAACATTAATAATACACAAATACAATGATATAATTTGGTTTGAAGTAAGATTTTCATATAATATTAATGGAGACAGTGAACTTTTTGTTCAATTTTGAGTAAACTGCAAAGGGGAGAGAGAGATCTTGTTTACTTGATGGTATCTTTATTAGTCTTGTGTTTAGGAAACTAAGTATCCTTTCTATAAAGAAATAAAGAATTTTTTAAAACTTTTGAATCATAGCTTTGGTTAAATAAATGACTTATTTTACAATGACCTGTGACCTCAATTTGTGATATAAATTGTTTTAAACCTTTGATATTTGACAAACTTTCCAAAATTAAAATTTTAAATTATAGTAGGGCTCCTAAAAGTCTAAGAGAAAAATATTCAGCTTATTTGGCACATAAAATTACAGAAAGCTTTGTGACACAGGAAATGAAATTTAACATTCTTGGGTTATATTTGTATAAATATGTTATGACTATAAATTTTAAAATTGTATGAAATTCCTAAAAATTCTCGTATATCTTGATATATGTTATCAGTAATAATTATGATTACTATGTTAAATTGTTGTATGCCACAAAATAACCAAATTTGTTTATCAAATGTCTCTTTTTAACCATTGCTATTCTAAAACATCTTGTCTTATACAATTACTGTTTTACTCTGATTCTTCTCAAAAGCAGTTTTTAACTGCCTGTGTCCCAAAATTTGGTTCTTTATAGGAAGGGCTCAGACAAGTACTCTTTAATACAGTTTTCTGATAATTTTCAAGATGATACCATTTGGACTAGGAAAATTTCCCATACTTTAATTAAAAACCTGCTGCATTTATGAGAATTGCTGACACAATCTCAAGCAGAACAAAAATTATTACAGGAAACTAAACTTACGGGGGACTGAAATCATTTTTAATAATGTTTTTTTTTGTTTGTTTGAAATATTGCTGATTCTCTTTTGTGCTTTGTTTTCCATAAGTCAATGAAGTTTTTTTCTTCTTTTGAGCTAATTGTGGCTTATAACAAATTAGTAATTTATATTTTTTGTAAGACAAATTTGAATCATTATTTTTCTCCCTCCTGGACTGGAAACCATTTGGGAATATTCTTACTTTATGACAATACAGTTATTTGCATAAGTTCAATAAGAATCTGTTTTTTGTTTGTTTGTTTGTTTAATAACAGGACACAATAAGAGACACTGGTTATTTTAACAAGGCTTTGACTGGACGGTGTATTTCCAGATGTGCCCAAACTATAACAGGAATTAAAGTTTACTTTATAGAGCTGATAAAAAGTCTTTTAGAAAGAATGGTCTGGTTTTCCGATCTGTGGTAGGTAAATTATATTACTTTCTGATGGGTTCTGGAATCCCAATTGATTTTGGGACCTTGAGAAAAAAGGATTTTGCCCAGTTCATACAGGTACTTTCAGAGAGTCTGATAGCAAATCCTTGGCTAGAGAGGGTTTTTAAAGTCTAATCTGGAATTCCTTATGAAAATGTTCCAGCACAGTCAATTTAAAAAAGTATATGGCCAATTACTATCCTTGTTATGCTTTATGCAAATTGCCAGATAAATATTATTAGAATAAAATTTACTTTGCAAATAAATTGGTCGTACCATGATTTGTCCTTGAAAAATGAAAAACTAGAGGAAAAAAAATCTTGTTTCAGAAGAAATTATAGTATATCTGTTATTAAATTTAGCCTTATTTATTATTGCCTGTAATCTGGCATCTGTTCTTTTTGATTTAATTTCTTTCCCTCTGTGGGACATAATCTCATAAAAACGAGCTTCCTGGAAGGGGGATTAGATAAAGTATACAACCTCGAAATCACATCTTCAACAGTACATCATCTGAAAGATTTTGAAGAACAGAAGGGAAATGTAAAGGTGAATAAAAACCTCAAGACCCACCAACTTCTTATGCAAAAGGGAAAGTCAAGCCTAGAGGCCAACTCCTGCACACCCCTTTCCAAATGAATAGCTGTTACCAGCATTACGCATCAGCTTAAGCCTCATGAAAGGTGAAAATTCTCAGACAGCCATAACGAATGGTACTACACGTCATTCACAAGGAAATTCTTTGCTGATCTCCCATAAAAAAAGATATGCAAATTATAACATCGTTTCTATAGGCTTAGCCTATCTCCTGAAACTAAAATCTGTTCAAATCCACACTAATAATGGTGATTACAAGTTTATCTTTCCAGGTGCAGAACAGACACAGGACAAGATCAACCATTCCCGCTACCCAGGGGCATGGGCCTAACTGATCCTTCCTTTACTCCCCGTTTCTCTTCAAGCACTCACCTTCCCTTACATAAAATGTAGATCACCCGGGTCTCTTAAGAATGTAACCGTTTGTCTCTTTACTCCCTTCGCTCCTCCTTTGCCTTCTGCATGCCATGTCCCTTTAAAATACAGAGTTCCCAAATTCTTTGGAAATTACACATTTGTCTGTGACTTTTGTTTTTCCTCAAACGTTGGCTTAATAAACCTCTACTGATTAAAATCTTTGCCTCTAGCATCTATTTTGGGTTTTCAAAATAGGCTATGATTCTTTGTGTGTGTGTAATATGTATATAATATTAAATAAAAGGTGTATTTTCATGTACATATATGGATGGATCTATATCTAAGGTAGGTCTCACAGAAGTAAGATATTACTGGCATATCAGTATAACTTTTTTATATTTATATTTATCTATATTTTTCAAATTTCTCTAGTGACCATGTATTACTGTCATGAACAGAAAAATGTTTTAAGATAGTAAAACTTAAAATGATAAAAACCGGTAACTATAGTATATAATACAACATTTTTCTAAATAATTCTTTTGAATTTATTTTGCTTCTGGAATTTTTTCTCAGTACATCTCCATGGAAGAATAAATCATAAAATAGATGACTGTGCTACATCATGAGAACAGAATCATTAATTAAGAGGTAGTGTGATTTAAGAGATGGAAATGGAAAAGTGGCACCAGTGATGCTGTTTATAACCATAAATAATATGTAATATATGTTTTCCAAATGTTTGATGTTTGTTTGTGAAGAACATACACATGAAGTTTGACTTCAATATATAGTGGGCCTCTTTTAGTGGGATTGTGACCTTTTAAGATACCTCACAATTTATTTCAAAAAGATATATACCAGACAATGTTTTTCATTCCATAGAAGCCTTTGACAATTTATCAGTGTAATTTACTAACTTTCTATACCTAACTTAAATAGGTTGATTTTTAAAAATTTGTTTGAAAAAAATTAAAAAATAAAAATTCATTGTATTTCTACTTTTTAGTTTAATATACTTAAACTCATACACTTTTGAGATCTTATACTGATAAATTTATCAGTCTTTATTATTAGCTTATGAATACATGAAATTGTATGTTTGTACTGAGTAACATCTCAGATATTAACAACGCATTAATGTTATTTGTGACTGCCAGGTACAAGGGTCTAATTATATCAAATAATGTAAAGAGTATTCTGTTTGGATTTTTGATTAAAAATATAGAAAATATAGAATAAGGTGGTTTTTTCCTTCCTCCAGTATACACAACACTTAGTGAGCTATATTACACTTTTTTATGAAGTACAAATAATATCACAGTCATTCCACAATGACTCACATACTCACCCGCTTGCTGTACGACAGCCAATACTTTGAGAGCAAGTGTTGGGACAAGGAAGGCAACTTTTGTTCAGAAAATGACTATACACCCAAAATAAGGCAAGCATGAAACAAAGTTACTGAGAAAGAGAAGGTTGGTTTACAAGGCAATAGTGATACAGCGTTTCCGGCTCAGGCCTGGACAGGGACTCCCCATTTTTAGGCATCAACCTTTCCAGGCTACATCCTAGCAAGGCCATGCACAAAGCAACCTGAAAGGGTCTGGGGGGTTCCTCCTTGAGCAGGGTACTTTCCCCCATCCTCTGCAGGATAGGATTTAAACCCTTAGGCTGAAGACATTGGGGGTTGGGGGGGTTGGGGGTGGGGTCTTTTCCACTTGGACTCCCCCCCCCCCCCACTGACCTCCCGTGAGCTTTTCTGAGAGCCCATTGCGGGTGAGGAGCACAAGGCAGATTTAAGCTAATGACATGATAATTAGCCAAAGGCCATTCTCAGTCATTGTCAAGACTATTACACTTGTGAGGCTTGGCCTATTGGCTAGAGAGCCTTCCATGTTCTTTTGCAGTTGGCAAGCTAAATTCTGATGAGTGGACTGTTGGGAATCCCTCCTTCTCAGGCATAAGCAATCACTTGGGACAGAATGAGGCTGGGCAGCACCAAGATGGGGGCCAACCCTTGTCCTCCTTCCCCAGAGGGCTGGATTTCTAACTAACTATCCTAATACTTGTATGTATATTTTCCTGATCTTCCTGGGCGTTAGTTATGAGAAAGGGATGGTTATCATCTTTCTTTTAGAGTTGAACGGTTGGGGGTTGGGGGTCCTGGTTCCCCGAACCCAGTTAACCTGCTTCGATTACTCAGCTGAACTAGAAATAGCAAGTTCAACTGAGGCCCAGCAGGAACCAAAAGCGAAAGTGAGTAGAGACGGGAAATAAAACTGGAGTGGCACAGGCCGTGAGGATAGAAAGCAAAAGTGACCCACACGAGTTTCAGGGTAACAAGGAGGGATTTTATTTAGGAAGAACAAAAAGAAAGTTAAGAGCTCTGCCAAAGAGAGTTGGAAGCGGTTCCCTCTCATACAGGAGAAAAGGAGAGAGCGACTGAAACAAAAAGGCGCAAGGAACTCCTTTTGGAAGTGGCTACAGGTCTCTCATCGGCCCCTCTGAGCCCCCAGGCAGTAGGACCCTTTTCTGTCAGTCACTGATGGTCTTTCTATTGGTCACCGGTTACCTAGGTTACTCCATACCCACGTTCTCAGGGACTCTCCAGACTTCCTGGGTCTGCAGGCTGGGTTTTCCTCCCACCCCCATTGAAGCCTCTCCTCCCCTTTTTTTAATTATTTATTTTTATTGTTAAATCATAGCTGTGCACATCATGCAATCAAGGGGTACAATGTGCGGGTTTCATATACAATCTGAAATATTCTCATCAAACTGTTCAACGTAGACTTCATGGCATTTCTTAGGTACTGTATGTAGACATTTGTATTCTGCCTTTAGTAAGTTTCACCTGTCCCCATTCTAAGATGCACCATAGATGTGGCCCCACTCATTACCCTCCCTCTACCATAACCTCCCCCCTCCCTTCCCCTTCCTTGGCCCTTTCCCCATAGTCTTGTGCTGTATATAGTTGGGTTATAGCCTTCATGTGAAAGCTATAATTTAGCTTCATAGTAGGGCTGAGTACATTGGATATTTTTTCTTCCATTCCTGAGATACTTTGCTAAGAAGAGTATGTTCCAGCTCCATCCATGTAAACATGAAAGAGGTAAAGTCTCCATCTTTCTTTAAGGCTGCATAATATTGCGTGGTATACATGTACCACAATTTGCTAGTCCATTCGTGAGTCAAGGGAAACTTGGGCTTCTTCCATGACTTAGCAATTATGAATTGGGCTGCAATAAACATACCACCCTGAACGCACCCGATCTCATCTGAAGCCCCTTTTTTAGTGTCCCTTCTCAGGACTGTGTACTAAATTGTTTATAAAATTAGCTGGTCTACAAGCACAACCAAGCGGAAGACTTTATCTTAAAGATAGGACCACACAATGTCAGAATCAAGATGGAGCTAGTCGTGTTAAGCCTCCCTTCCACTGTTACAGAAATAGGGACATTGTCCATGTCTTGTTTTGAGAATCCAATTTGAGCAGTGAAGGAAATCAAAATACTTTACACCAAAATATATTTGTTTGGCATATTTTAAGATGTCTTATCAGAGACTTAGCAAACAGAAGTGGCCTTGCAAACTGTCTTTTGTGGGGAAGAAAAAAATTGTACCTATAAAAAATACACTTGATGCAGCCAGGCCTTCTTTTGTCTCAGCCCAAGAAAGATTAACTGAAAGTCTGATACCTTTAAAGATCCAAAAGAAACATTCTCCATGTATTCTTTCTGAGAAACCTATCTTCGAGGTTTTATCTATATAACAAGGCCATCTTTCCTAGTCTCTGCTTAAAAAGCCCTCCTTTTCTGCATTAAGACAGGATGTAGCCCTCTGAGAGGCTAGTCTGCTGCCCTCCCCATTTGATGGGAAATTAATAACTACTCTTTCCTTTTCCTCTAACCATTTGCCCTCATTCCTTATTCTCACTGATCCAGCCTTGGGCACAAGTACCAAACTTTCAATAACAAAGATATATGCTCTTTTTGTACATGCTATCTTTGTATATACAGAAGCTTATATATTCTATCAGTTCTGTACCCCAGTGGAGGGTTGGATAATCTGTGATACTCCCTGTGTACACGATAACAAAGTCAGCATGCCTTTCTCCAATTAATCTGCCTTTCTTGAGTTGATTTTTGAGCAAACCTTCAGAGAGCGAAAGGGAAGTTTTTCCCTTGGCCCTTACAGAAGTCTATCTTGTTAGTTGACTAACCCTGTGGTAAGGGAAGAAATTTTAGGCAGATATCATTAGAGCTATCAAGTTAGTAAGACTAGATTTCTCTAGAGTTTGGAAAAATTGTCCCACACATAAATTTAAAACTATTAATCATGAAAAAGGCAAAATTTGATATTTACAATTTTAATATCATCTTCCGCCATTGCTAGTGCTAGGCAATATTTCTATTATACTCACTCCAGAGCCAAGTAATCCTGTTGGAAAGATCATTCTGTTCCTACACCTTTTTAAGTATTATTAGCTGTTTAATGACCCAGATGTCAGGTCCTTATATTCCCAGGTTCTTGGTTCCCAGTACCAAAGAATGGTTACTGGTACTGAGTTGACAGAATGAATGTGCAGAACAGCAGGTGTAAGCAGGTAAAGTGCCAAAGCTTTATTAAAGATGAAAGCATAGTGCATTTCAAAGAACAAGCAAGACAGCCTCCATAGGTGGAGGAGACCCTGAATTTGACAAGATTCTTCCTTTTGTGCTGAATCTCTAATTTTATGTTAAGTAGGCGATGGAATATTCATTTTTTTCTTGGAAAAGCATAGAAAATTCCTGGAATTGGGAACCCTCCCCTTTTCTAGCCTTGTGACACGATTTCCAAGGGTTGCCATGGTATTTATAAACTGTCGTGGCTCTGATGGATGTAATTTTCACTAAGGTAATGAGGGTAGTCCATGTAGGGACACTGTTACCTCAACTGTGCTCATGCTCCCAACCTCTTCAACCCTCTGTTGAAGCCTTGACAATATCTCTTGACTTTGGGGGTTTCTCTGCCTCTTCCTGATTTGTCCACCTTTAAGGACCCCTTGGACATGCCATCTGTTCTTTCTTGGGAGCGCCCTCCTTAAAGTCCTAATCAGGATGTTCCCAAAACAACCTAAGTCAGTATGACCACATCTTTCTGTCTGTGTCAGAAAGTCTCTGGACATTGATTAGACTCTATCTCAAGGCAACCACCTGACACTTGCAAGGTCTCCCCATTGGCTCCATTCCCTTGATGACTCAGCATCACAACATAGGCTGGCCTGACCAAAGCCAGTCCAAAATAGCATCCACCATCCACCCTGCTCATATCTAACTGCCTAACCTAAAGTTAAAGTATCTTTAAAACTTTTTTTCAATGGCAGAAGCCAAGCTCAGCAGGGAAGGTGCCGACCACATACACAGAGGCTGGCGGGTTCACCCCCAGCCCAGACCAGCTAAAAATAACAAGGACAACTGCAACAGAAAAATAGCCCAATGTCACGGCGGGTACCTGTAGTTTCAGCTACTTGGGAGGGTGAGACAAGAAAATCGCTTAAGCCCAAGAGTTTGAGGTTGCTGTGAGCTGTGACACCAGCACTCTACCTAGGGCGACAGCTTGAGACTCTCTCAAAAAAAAAAGAAAAAAAAAAAAAATTTCAATGTAGAAATTCAGTTTCATGTTTGTGACATTCCTTGTATGTGTATAAAACATACATAATATTTGCCTAAGCTTAGTGAAAAAGTAAGGTTAACATATACTTTTCAGTGTTTAATATTGTTTTATTAAAATAATAAACTGCCGAGCTAACAAATAGCTATTTTTTAGTATATATACATTTGAAATATAAAATCATGGTCTTCAAACTCATTAAAATTGCATTTCAGGACCAAAAATTGTATATGTTATTTTTAAAAAGTTGAAACACTTTAGAACATTTAAAATTTTTAATTAGATATCATTTTATAGATATTTTAGCTAAGTTTATCTCAGAATAACTTATACCTAATTTAATATCAATATATTCAGTTTATAAAATGACTTTTTAAAATATCAGTTTGTATTTACACACAGAAATCTTGTAATAAATAAGTATGTAATATTATACTGTGTCATTAAATACTGTTATGTCACCATGATGGCTATGGGAAATAGAAGATTTGGTTAGTATCCTGTAATATAAATTAGTAAAGTATGAATATGTGTACGCGTGTGTATGTATATATGCATGTATGTGTAAGGATATATACTTATATATACATACATGCATACATACATACATACTTATATATCCTTAGTTCTTTGCAAACTATTCTCTTCTGGGCAAGAATAACGACTATTTGGGGGACCGCAAGAACTTCGATTGTGACACAATGCCTTCATATAAGCACTTACCGTATATACTCGAGTATAAGCCGAGTTTTTTTGGCACAAAATTTGTGTCAAAAAACCCAAACTCGGCACAAATTTTGTGCCGAAAAAACTCTGCTTATACTCGAGTATACATGGTAAGTTGCTTTGATTTTATTTCTAAAATCTTCTCTGGCCTTTTATAAAATATTAAAAACCTTTCTTCACTGTTTACATTTTTATGTCATCTTTAAGTTTGTATCATAAGAAAACTTTCTATATTTAAGGCAAAAATATTAAATGCTGGCAAAATCTTGTTGAAAAGCACAAGCTATTTTCAGAGGACAGAAAAAAAATGGATTAGAAAGGGTATAGGTATGGAAATCTAAATAATCATGTATAAGGTTAAAAGGTATTTCGGATCTGGATTCTGTAGAAGCCCCCAAGAGGAGCTCATACTTTATCCTATAAGCTTTCAATTAAAAGCAGCATGGGGCAGCACCATGACGAAGTCTATAACCCTAGCACTGCTTGAGGCCAGGAGTTTGAGACCAGCCCGAGCAACACTGCAAGTCTGTCTCTCTACAAAAAATACAAGAATTAGCCGGGCTTGCTGGTGCACACAGGAGGCTGAGTCAGGAGGATCACTTGAGCTCATGAGTTTGAGGTTACAGTGAGCCACGATGATGCCACTACACTCTAGCCCAGTGACAGAGACCATATCTCAAAGGAAAAACAAAATGTCCATCTGTGATAGTGACTGACCAAAAGTCTCACAGAAACAACGTTAAAACTTGACAGAATCAGTGGGTGAGGAAAAGTTAACAGTGGTTAAAAGAAGTAAGGCGTTATTGGAGGAATTTATACGTGTAGAGTGTGGTAAGAGAATAATGACTGTTTGGGGAAGTGTGGAGACAAGTTTTTGAGTTGAACTGCATGTTAGAAGTAACAACAAGTGGTCTCCAGGTTAAGGACAAGATATGTTTCTGAGAACATCTTTCAGTCAGATTTGTACATAACTCATGAGGTAAATAAAGCACATATGGTAATAATAATACTCTAATGGTGTATATGTGGTAATAATATGGTATAATACCATAATAGTAATGATGATAATAATATTCCACACTGTAATTAAGTTGCAGAAACTATTGTGCTCATTCTTTTAATTCAAACAGAACATAAAAATAAACTCATATGAAAAGCTTAGATAGGAGATAGAAAAAATTTTATAAAGGAATATTAATGTTTACCATACATATGATGTTGCATCAATGCTATGCTGTTAGAAATATTACACATATTGGGGCGGCACCTGTGGCTCAAAGGAGTAGGACACTGGCCCCCTATACCGGAGGTGGCAGGTGCAAACCCAGCCCCGGCCAAAAACTACTGCTACAAAAAAAAAGGAATATTACACTTATTTTGATCTTTTAACCAAATCAATAATAGTCTGTCCATTTCAATAATTAACCCACTTTTACTGCTTAGTAATAACTGATGCTTTCTTGGAGCACTGTGTTACGTTCACCTGTTCCATTATGCTTACTTATCCTCTATAATTGCTGATAGTTCAGCTACTGAAGCCTAATGCTTTTCCAATGAATGATGGCATCTGGCCTTTCTCCAAATATTTAATTATTTCAACTTTGTTTCCACTGTAATAATCTTTCTTTTCTTTGCAGGCTCACCTAGAGTTGAAGTGGACTTTTGGTTTGGAGGCATGGTCAAAAAGACAAACATATACTCACAAAATCAAATTTAAAAGTTACACCAAAAGTGATGCCGTGCAAGGTGGCTGACTGTATGAACAATGAGAACAGCCACTAGCAGATGAGTTTGAGCTGCTTAGGCCACGTGGATTTGTATCCATGCATGGAAAAAACTCAGTCGCAAATTATTACATAATTATAAATTGTATTTCTGGAAAACCTTGGGAACTTGTTCATAAGTACAAAATACCATAAGTCAGGTCATCCATAACCTGGGGACTTCATGTATTAAGTATCAATGAAAAAGAGAGAAATAACAAAATGGAGAGTTTAAAGAATTTAGTGAAACATTTCATATTAAGAATAAAAAGTGAGGAATTGAAATATGTTTGACATGTTCACAGCAAATTTTTTAAGAATCCCATTGAAGGATTCAATAATTAATAGGTGTCACAAATGAGGGACTACATTTTTATTTTGAATCAAATGCTTTTCTGTTTATATTTTTGCTCTGTCAAATCTTTCCTTCAACTTTTTATTTTGTACAATTTTAGATCTGCAGAAAAATTTCAAAGATAGTGCAGAGACCTGTATACCTTTCTCCCCACTTCACTTACATTGACAACTTACCCAGCAATGGTGCACTGATCAAATCTAAGGAATAAATATTGTTACCTTACAATTAACTAAACTGTAGTCTTCGTTGAGATTTCAGCTGTTTTTCCAACTCATGTTCATCATCTATTCTAGGACCCAATCCAGGGAATCCTCTGCACCTTGCCCTCGGGTCTCTTCAGGCACTCTGATCTTTGTCTTTCATGGCCTTGCCATTTATAAATAATGCTGGCTGGATGATTTGTAGAATGTCCGTCCATTTTGGTTTGTGTAATGTTATTTTTGTGATCAGACTGAAATTATCTATTTCGAGAAAGACTCACCACAGAGAGGGATGAACCTTCATGAAGCATCACACCGGGGGTAATGATAGAAACGTAACCACGGATGATGCCAACTTCGATTACTTGGTTACATACTGTCTGAAAAGCTTCTCTACTGTTATCACTTTCCTCTTCCCTGAACTCTTGGTTAGAAATGTGTCCAGCCCAAAATCAATCAAGGGAAAGGAAACTAAGCTCATCCGTCTTGGAGGATCATCATTCACTGGAAAAACATCAGGCTATTACAGTAGAAGTTCTATAAGTTTGTCACCCGTGGGACTATAACAAACTGGTCAATGTGCGAAAGTTATCAACGTAGGCAACTAGGCCTACTGTACTGACATGTACAACTGGTGCATGTCTGGTCCATGAAAATGAAGGAAGCTTAGGAGTGGGAAATGCAGGGAGGTGGTCCCCTATTGAGGTTGTACTATCTTTGAAATTCCTTTGCAAAAGCACTTTATCCCTTCCTCTTCTCTTATTGACTTGGCAATTATTTATTTCAGTGTGGATTCATGGATATTTATTTTATATTTGGGGTTATAAACACTGATTTTTTGCTTTTTCCAGATTTGGCTGTTAGGAGCTCTTTTTTTGGATATTTAAAAAAATTGTATCAGAAAAGATTTGTAGATACAATTAAACACAAAGTTTCAGTTACATAGGAGTGATAATTTGAAGAAATCTATTGTACAGCGTGGTGACAGATTACGGTAACACAGCAGGAATGGTGGACTGTGCTGGGTCAGGAGCCACAGCGGGCAGGGAGGCCTGCTGGAGGGGAAGAGCACTGCCCTGTCCCCAGCTTCCCTGCTCCTTCCTGGAGTGGGGGTGGAGACTTGCCTCTCTGACAGGTGGGGTGGTAGCAGCTGGGCCTGGGACGAGACACATGTCCCTAGCCCCTAGCTTCTCTCCGTGGTAGGAGGGGAGACTGAGGGATGTGGCTAGCAGGAGTAGGAACCAAGGATCCCCAGGAATCTGACTGGGGATTCTTCCCAGAGTAGATGGTGAGGAACCCCTAGTGACCTTACACTGATGTGGACCCACTGGATCTTTGGAAAGGTTCAAGGGAAGACACATGTGTATTAAGACGTTTTGTTATATAACCCCAACTTGTCAATTATCTGAAAGGCAGGAGGCAACGGCCCGTTTTGCCAAGGGAAAGGTGGGACAAACCAGGCAGCTTAGCCCATAAAAGACCGTGTGGGTTCACACTTCATCAGCTCTTCACTGAGAGGGACCCGTGTCACTCTTGAGTCGTATTTACTTTATGGTTTGTGTGCTTTGTTCTGCAATAAAGTATGTGAATGGTGATCATTTTATATTTATGAACACTCCTTAATCGGCTATGCTCCAGTCGTCAAGAATCTTGACAATGAGAGCCAAGAAGCCAAGAAGGAGTGACCCTCTTCCTCCAGAGGAACCTAACATTTATCTTTTCAAAAACCCAACTTCTTATTTCACTAACCTTCAAAGTGTTTTGTTGTTTTTGTTGTTCTTGGTTTCATCTAGTTCTGATCTAATTTTGGTTATTTCATTTCTTCAACTTGGTGTGGTATTGTATTGATCTTCTTTTTCCATATCCTTGAGATGACTCATTAGATGCTTGATCTGTGCACTCTGTTTTTGGATGTGGGCATTTAATGCAATACATTTCCCCCTCAGGACTGCTTTTGAGTATGCAACAGGTGTTGATACCTTGTGGTTTCATTATGGTTTTGCTCAAGGAATTTAATGGTTTCCTTTTTTTCTCTCCCCCTTGACCCAGCTACCATTCAGCAAAAGGTTGTTTAATTTCCATGACTTCATGTGGAGATGTATGTTTCTGTTAAAATTGAGTTCTACTTTTATTATGTTGTGTTCTGTGAAGATAGGAGGTGTAATTTCAAGCATCTCAGGTACTCAATGCTTTGCTAAAACTAGTAGATCAACATCTATGGACCCATACAGAGAAAAAAAAAAACAATTAAATTCAAGAAGGGGAGGTGGAGGAAGGAAAGGGTTCTGTAAGCTCCCATTTCACAGGTACAATGTAGGGGTGCATGACACACTTCCTGGGTGAAGGACTCAACTCAAACTTGGACTTTAACTTAAAAGTGCAAACAATGTAACCTAGTCATATGTACCCTCATACTAATGTGGAAAAAAAAATAAACATTGACAGAATCTGAGATACCCCACTAGCCCACCTCACCTCAGTTGCAGAATTACTTGTCTCTAGAATTGTTATTCTGAATTTTTTAATAATTTTTTTTATTGTTTTAATATTTATATGTACATTTCCAGAAGAGTTAATTTTTGCCTGTTTTACATATATTTTATTATAAGTTTAAACATATATATGTCTTGCTGCCTTATTTTAATATTATGTTTTGGGATTCATCTAGGTTGCTGTGTTTACATAACCATACTTTGTTCATTTTCACTGATATTCGTCAATTTCACAGTGGAGGATATTTGAGTTGTTTACTAGAGTAACTCTTCATATATTATTCTATATAAATTATGTGTAAGCTTAAAAAATATTTAAAAATCTTGCAGTATCAACAATTCCAAACACCATCTGACATAGATGGCATATGTTACCTTTTGTTTTTAGGTAAGAATAAAATGACACCTTAGAAGTTGGACAAAGTATTCAACTAATCACTACTAGTTACAAATCATTATTTCTCTAACTTCATCACTACTGATGCTTCCAAAGGTCTCCTCTTTCCTCCTTCCCATCTTCAGAGAAGATGAAAGTAAGGCAGATGAAGCTCACCATACATTTGTATTATAAAGTTGAAAATAAGAAATGTAATGCAGAACCCCAGAATTAGGAAGCATTACTCAACTTGACAGTGGTAGTACAGGTAGATTATGGATTTTTTTTATATGGGGACCTGCCTTTGTAAAATATTTAATGGGGGAAAGCACAACTGAATGTTTGGTTGCCGAGGGACTGAGATGATAAAGAGAAGGGGATATAAACAAGGGACTAGGCTTTCTTTCTTCACTTAATTCTGCATCCAGCTCACCAATACAATTCACTTTTCTTTTCCCTAGGCAAGATGAGTAGGGAAGTGAAAGGTCAAAAATATTACATCAATTGCTATTTCTCCACAGAAATACAAAACATGGGGAAAAGGCTGTTTCTCCTCCTCAGACGGCTACTCTGCAGAAACACTCAACCCCTGGATTGCCGGGAAGCAAGTCTGTGAAGGGCAGCTGAGGGAATAATTGTCTTAGTCACCTCACAGGATCCATAGTTTTATTCCTTTTCCTGGTTTCTCAGGTGAATAAACAATAGACAGTCAGCAGACTTAGCTCAGTAGTTCTTCAGACATTTTCAGACATGCCTGAATACTCTGTGCCATGAGAATGTATTGAGCAAATTCACCTTTCTGTCTCCAATGGACTCATGCTCTCTTCAGTCCCCCTAAGTTAAAGGTGTCTAAATCCTATTTATCCTTTCATATGAATCCCAACTGCAACTCTTTCTAAGATTTCTCTGAATCATATAACTCTAGATCTTAGAAAATAAAGATTCAGGACTTTCCAGTTCAAACATAGATCTTAGGTTTGAAGCTTCTATATGATTCTACAACAAAATAGTTATCCTCTCTTATCAAAACACTTTCTTCCTGAAAAAGTCAATTCTTCCTTTGAAAGGCTTTGAGCTTCAGAAAGTTATGTCGTGTTGTGCATCAAAGTATTAAACTCTTTACAGTTTACATAGATTAGTTCTGTTTTTCCAGATATACAGAACAAATTTACTTCTGCTTCAAATGATCTTTCCTCAAGAGTTTCAAGACTCTCTCATCATAGTCTTTTTTCCTTCTTTTGATTTTTTTCAGCTTTCTGAAGTGTAATTAACAAGTATAAGTCATATATATTTGAGGCATACAACTTGATATTTTGATATATGTATACACTGTGATTACCAAAGTCAAGTTACTTAACAGTTACATAGTTATAACTGTCTTAATATCACATAAAAGTCTTCTTTGTATCATCTAAAAAAAAAATCCGTGCATTTAAATAAATTAGTGCTCAAAATATCAAAAATCAAGGTATGGTAGTCTGTATAATAGTCCCCCAAATACGTCCATATCCTGGTCCCCAGAACCCATGAACAGGTCATCTTACATTGCAAAAGGGATTTTACAAAAGTAATTAACTTAAGCAACTTGTGTTGGGGAGATTATTCTGGATTATCTGGATAGGGCCAAAGTAATCATAAAAAAGAGAAAGCAATGTGACTATGGAAGCAGAAACTGGACTCAGTCAAGGCCATGACCCAAGGAATGCTGGGAACCTCTAGAAACAGGCTTTCCCAATCCAAAAAGAGTTCATACTTGTGACTCATATTCAACTGCTGACCTTCAGAAGTGTTAAATAATACATCTTCTGGTGTTTTAAGTCACTAAATTTGTGATACTTTTTCACAGCACTTAGAGAACTAAAACAGGGTGGACTGATAAACAATTTTAAATCTGTTAGAATTGTAGAATATTGCTACAAAATAATACCTTTAGAAAAAGATAATTTTCTTATAGATTAATCTAATACACAATAATCAAGATTATCTATATCATACACATTATTTATGTAATTTTGCTTATGTGACAATTTAATCAGAAATCAAGATTAGAAAGTATCAGGAATTATATAAGCATCTTTTTAGGTGACATTTTCTTTTATTTTTGTAAAGATCATTTCATTAGAAATATTTTCATTTTGTTGTAGTGAATGAGAATATAATAAGTAGTGATGAACTCCAGAATTCATCATTCTTACCCATTAATTAAAAAATAATTGCAACCAAACAGAAACTAAAATCATCAAAGTTTTACATTAAAAATAACTACATAAACAGATTATTATAATTCTGGTAATCTTTCCACTAATTAGTTTCTTTGGCGATACAGACACAAAGTGTATGTGACTTTTCTCTAAGCTCATCAAATTGTTTCTGGAGTAATAACTTCTCATTTGTAGTCTGAGTACTTCATTCAGAGAACCATTTGTCAAATCTGATGTGAAGATATGAAATCTAACAGCTTTACACAAAGAACTAAAAGTTAAGGGGAAACGCCATTCACCAACAGGCTATTATGGAGCCAAAGTCTATAAAATTCTTTTAACTTGCTCATTTTCATGATTGAATTACATTGGAAGATCGATTAAAATTTTATTTTCTAATTTATGGTTCACATTATTGTCACGTTATACTAAACAATCTTCTTACTATATAAGACAACATTCACGTATCATTTTATAGGGAGACGTGAAATCAACTTTAAAGTAGGTAATCTATATAAAGTGAATGCTAAAAATTTACCAGTGATTATCATGTTTATAGTTATGTATCATTATGCTTTAACTTAGCAATTGGTTCCAAACATTGTTCATATGTTAAGCAGAAAGGAAAAATGAAATAATTATGTGGATAATTCCATATTCTCAATTCTTGAATTTTTTAAATTAATGGGAAAATTTTAATAAGCATTGAAATGTACATCAATAACTGCAATACTGAAATTGTGAAATTTTAAATATTTTTCTCAAAAAAGGGTAGTGATCTTTTTTCCCTCTTGGGAAATATGGAGACCCAACCATAAGCACTGATGTGGCTAAGTCCAGGTTCCTAAGGGTTACATACACCTCATAATTTAAATGGATCGAGTTCTAACAGGAAAGATTTGAATCAACTATCACAGTATAATACTATTTGAACCTATGCAATGAACCATGTGATCATGCTCAAATAATATGTGAAGCAATTCTTAGACAAGCAAAAACCAGTATTTGTTTAAATTTGAAATGTTCACATAGCCAAGATTACTGAAAGCTTTAAAGCCAAAGAGGTGTGGGTTTTACTAGTTTTTATTTATTTATTTATTTTTATAAATTATTCAGTGTCTCAGCTACCATACTCACCTCATCTTTCATGATATTTACGTTAAGACATGGACACAGGTATCTCTCAACACGGCTAACATAGCGCAAGGTGCAGGTCTTCATTTTAATATCACTGAGTAAATGAATAAACAAGTGATCAGCATTCAGGTCAATTATTAAATGTAGCTGTTCAGATTATAATTCTCCATTTCATTATGTTTCATTCTCTCTTCAGAGATATCAAACATCAAAGGTATGCACTGAATCACTGAATCACCATGATGTTTACCCCGATTTCCTTCATTGCTCTGCATGCCAATATAAAGAATGTGTTTAAGTATATTAATTAAAGTAACATTAGGTGCTGTCGTCTGTTGGACTTAACACTACAGAAATTCAGTGAGTTCTCTGTAAAGTCTAATTAGTCTGTATGGAGAAGGGGGTGGGGACATCTAAGGATGACAGAGAAATCCTGGGCTTCCCAGTCACCAAGCACTCAGGTTCCTCCCTCTCTCTCTCGAGGGTCAGCCCTCTTCCGTACACTTTCACAGACTTCTCCATTGTCGGGGGAGAAGGCACATGTATATAAATTTCACCCACCTTCCATTTTCATAATTTAGTATGTGGCCATGTCTTAGAGAAAAAAGGAAAGGGTGCATGGTATTGTGCCCAGGAAGAAAAGGAACCACATTTGGCTAACTGTTCTCTACCAGTCTAACCTTATGATCGTAAATCATCTATTTATTTTCCACATATGCTCACATTAAACTGGTATCTTCCCCCAAATAAAATAATAGAAAGCCCCCTCTAGTCACAGAATCAAGAAAAATTCTAAAATATGATATGGCATTCTTCCTGAGTGGCCATGAGGTCCAGATGTACTTCTTTCTTTAAGGTTTAATGACTTACTAACTGGAAGATAAGTTTTCTTTCTCCTCCTACCACTTGACATGAATTGGTGGAACAAGAATATAAAACTGCAATAAAAACTTCTACTTGGACAGAAAATGAAGGGAAAATCCCAAGTAGTCTGCTGGGCAGGTATTCTGCAGATCCCTTTCCCTGGGGTTAGTGAAAACTCCTTGATTACAAAACAATCTTAATTTCTGAAAGCCTTTTCCTTGCTCATGGTCTTCCATGGATAGATAAGAACTAGATATTGGGGAATATTCCCTCCTGAGAGTAATTTATATCTGGTTTTCTATAGTGTTGAAACAAGTTTGGGGATTTGAGAGTTGCACGGAATGTCCAACAATCTAAGATGTTTTATCTGGGCTTGTGGCTATGAAGATGTGTGTCTGTAAATGTGCTTATGTATTATAATCCCATTTATACTTACCTTCTGATCTATTTCAATGCATTTCTGTATGCCAATTAACTACACCCTAGATTTTTTCCTTCATGTAAATATTTAATTTCTTTAATTCCTTGCCTTGATATTTCTTTCAATTTAATGGGTTAATTTGAGGTCATCTGGAATAAGTGCTTGAAGGAAATGGCATACTCTTAAACTGATCTGTGTCACAATGTAAGTCTCTTTGTTCATTTTAAGTCTTACCCTAACACTGTAGCTTAAACCTTTTTTCATTTTATATTCTTACTACTTGAGTTTCATATCAGTTGGCTTTTCCAAGCCTGCAAGCCTCATGCTCTCTTGGATCATACTAATATATTTGATCTCAAAAAACTGGGCAATTTTTACTTAAAAGTATCTCTGATGAAAACCAGAAAGTAAAAGCCACATACACTACCTGTTGACTCTTTCCACCACTGTCCCTTCAGCTGCAGAGGCAATGGCTGGGCTCAGCCAACTGTATGTTTTGCACTGTATAATGTGGGTCACCCTCTTTACAACTTACATTATCCAGGTCTTTTTGTGGTTTCAATTATACATCTGTATTAGTCTAAGTAATACTATAAAAGATCACTCCAAAGTATCAGTGACTTAATACAACATTAAGTTTTTCTTACTCACATAATGTCCAGTTTGTGGAAAGAGCTCTGAGCAGTGCTCGCCTCAGGTCCTTTTTTATTGTGAAGCTCTCTCTCTACATATTTTTGTAGTTCTTTCTAACAGCCAATAGAATATGGTGGAAGGAGAAAAAAATAGAGATTATTATGGGTCAAGCCTGGAAAGATTTACTTTACCTACCCTCCACCTTCCAATGGTCAAAGACCACCCAACACCTAACTGCAAAGTAAGATGGGGAAACTGATTAAGCTGTGTTTTGGAACAAAACAAATGGAAACCGTTTTGGCAAACAGCAAGTGGTTCTCTGCCACAGAGCATGTGTGTAACATGCATTTCTTTACTGTCAAAGCTATTTGAAGTTGACAAGATGAGGCACTACAGTAAGCTGTGACCAAATGGCACTCTATCTAATAACAATTTTTCAAAGTCCGTACAATAAAAATACAATCATTATCAGAGTAAAGAAAATTTTTCAGAGATCAAATTTCAATTCTAAATTCTAAGCAGCAAATGAAGTAGAACAAGTCATCATATTCTTGTTTTAAATTTCACTCTGAAATAATTTATTACTGTTTATCTAATATATCCTTTGAAGCTGTTGATCTTGAGAGCAAAGAACAAGAAAAATACCCACTTCTGTGATGTTGGCTTGATCTGTGTTAATATTATCTAGGAGTTTCTTTATCAATTTTTTTTTGTGTTAGTTAATTTGGCAATGAAAAATTCCTTAGCATCAATGATACTAACGTTTCCCAATATCACTGTCAAATGAAAAGTGTATCATCCAATAAGTCAATTTATTCTACAGTGTCAAGATGTGATTGTCTCATTTCAATTCACCCTGAAAGCTCTTTAATATCATTTATGTTGAAAGGCAGACAACTTTAGAGATTTGCTTTTATAACTGATACATCCTTTCATAAAAATCAAACCTTAAAATTTCTTAAGCTCCCATGCCTAAATTCTACAATGTGGGGTCCAAACAAATAATTTCATATATGTGTTCATGTATTGAAAGTAATTCTATATTAAAATAAAGAAAATAAAAATGTAGGAAATCTTTATTTGTACTAATAACTACTTTTGGGTACAGTTCAGATGATATTCAATATGAAGAAAAAGATGAACAAGATCTCTAATCTCTAACACCAGGTCTGAAAATCAGTTTGAGAATTCTTCCTAGAAAGAGTGCCATATACCTCATTGCCGAATCTCACCACAGTCACCTTCCAAAGGACTTCCCTTGAGAAGCTATGCACTGAAACCAGCGCTACTCCACTTTCCAAAGCAATTACGAAACTTTTTCTGGAATGGCCATCGGAGCTGTCATCTTACATCACCTTTGTTGTCCTGAATGTAATCAAAATTGTATTCTTTTCAATATTTCCTTTATCTTTGAGTAAAGGAAAAAGTCACTGGAGGTCAGATAAGGTGAGTAGGGAGGATGTTCCAGCAGAGTTAGCTCAAACCTCCCTAGAAGCAGTGCTGTGGGAGCTGGTACACTGTCGTGTTGCAAGAGCCACGAGGTGTTGGACAAAAGTTCATCTGACTTTTCACATCGACTTCTCAGCACTTCTAAATACTATGTTAAATGTTTATCCAGTTGGCACAAATTCATAATAAACAAGCCCTCTAATATATAAAAAAAAATTAGCAACATCATTTTTACTCTTGATTTAGATTTACAGTAAGTTTTTGATTATGGAGAAATGGCTGACTTCCATTGTACACTTTTGCTGGGGTCCTGCCCTGGGGACAGGGTTCTTTAGGACCTGTGGAATTGGTGGCAATCAACTGAAGAAAAACAAAGTTAAAAGCAGTGAGAGACAAAGAGACAAAGCACAGAATAAAGTTTTCAAAGGTGGGTACAGGGGTCCATCACTAGCTTGTGCGGCACCAGCAAATGACCTTAAGTGTTTGTTACATCTGGGTTTTATTGAAAGCTATTTTCTTATTTAGCCAAGGGGAGTAAGCAGAGGAAGGGAGTAAAAATGTCAGCAGTTTCTATGAGTAAGCATGTTAGTTCATTAACTTAAAGGGTCTGGGCAGCTTTAAGAAATCCGGAACCTGAGCCTCATGTAGGGGTAGCCTCCTGCTTGTGGTGATGCACAGTTTCCCTGGGGGAGACCCCTCTAGTTTCTCTGTGAAGTAGATACAATGGTGTAAGTTCTCTGAAGAATCGGTAGAAAAGAATTTTCCTGGGCAGCACCTGTGGCTAAAAGGAGTAGGGCGCTGGCCCCATATACCAGAGGCAGTGGGTTCAAACCCAGCCCTGGCCAGAAACTGCAAAAAAAAAAAAAAAAAAAAAAAAAGAATTTTCCTCTTATCTCCACCCAAAGGCGTTTCCCTCCGTGATTTGGGTAAAAGCTCTCCTGCCTATATGTCAGGGCTTGACCTGTTCCCTTGATCTCTGCCCTGGCCATAATACAAATCCCACAGTGGGTATTTGCTCTGACTGCTGACTGGGCAGGGGCTGGCCTGGGTAATGTTTCTTTCCAGGCCTCTTGTGTCTGCTAAGGACGTGGTCCTCCAGAGTGTCTGTCCACCAGCAGGGGTTTGTACACTGTACTCCTTACAGGCTAGGCTTCTAGTAACAGCAGGAATTGCCCACACAAGTAATTTAACTGTTAGTTTAAAGTAAGCTAAACAGGTTTTACTCCACTTTGCTCAGCTCGTTTCCCTGTTTTTCCCCTTTTCTGGAGGGTATTTTGCCTTGCAAAGAATGGGGTCTTCGGTCCCCATTCTCCCCACACACTTTGCTTCATTTTGTAGTACTGGTTCCACCAGGTTCCATCACCAGTAATAACACGCCCACAACCCTGTCTTGTCTCTCTAGAAGGTCTTAGTGAACTTTGACTCTCTTTTGCTTTTGTTTATTAGAGAGTTCTTTGGGGACCATTTTTCCACACCTTCCTTCCACTAAGATTTTCAGTTAAGATTTTCCTAATTGTTTCTCTATCAATGTTTATTTGGTCCGCTATGTTTCTCGTAGTCAAATGACCATTTTCACATAAAATTGGACAAATATTCACAATGTTTTTTCAGTTCTGCTTGTTACTAACCACCCTGACCTCTCTTCATCAGAGATGGCTTCTCTCCCTGCAGAAAAACATTTAATCTATTTGTACACTGCTGTTTTCGTCATTGCATTATCCCAATAAACTTGAACTAACATGTCCCTGATTTCACTTCTAATATATCAAGATTTAACAAGAAATTAAATGTCAATTGCCCTAATTCAAGTGCCGGCATTCTTATAATGGCACACAAAAACACACAACAGCAATAATGAATATCATTCAGCAAAACACCACCCCACATGAACATAGTTATGAGACACTGATATACCATGGTTATGAACCTTTACCAACTACAGCACCGCCAACACAGGCACACAGTGGCAAGTTTGCAAACTTAACTGTCAGACATAAATTATATCCACTTATGTCTGATACATGTAGATTTCTTACATTCAATCACAGAAATTATTTCCTGCTTTTAATTATTAAAGAGAAATTGGTATTAGACTTTCTATCTTACTGTCAACAACTATAAAAGTTTTTCTGCACATATGAAACAATAATTTTCAGGTACTGGACGGCAGCCAAGGCATGATTACGATCCATAAGAGAAGGGAAACACATAAGGAAACCCTTCAGA
The DNA here is from genome assembly GCA_963574355.1 of Loris lydekkerianus. Taxonomy (NCBI): domain Eukaryota; kingdom Metazoa; phylum Chordata; class Mammalia; order Primates; family Lorisidae; genus Loris; species Loris lydekkerianus. The sequence goes on along the minus strand of CAUYPK010051551.1, from coordinate 106,332 downwards.
TGCAAAGGGTTACTTCTACTGAGAAGTAATGTTTTATTCTGACAAGAATGGAGAACCAGAAAAGCCAGGAGGTCTAAAGAAGGTGAGGAAACAGAGATCAGAATTCAGGAAAGCTTCTGAGGCTGGAAGGTGCAAAGCCATGCATCAGACACCAAGGAACTATAACTGAGAAAAAGTGTCTTACATTTGTATGAGGCCCCTTCTGAGTCTTCTCCTAAATACCAAGCTGTACTCATGGCATCAAGAAAAGAATGACTTCTAGGAAAGTATATACTAAACCATTTTCTGAGCTTACATAAGCACAGGCTATGTTCTAATTCTGACCAGCTAGAGTGGAGAGAGCTGTTGACTACCTAGGCAATCAGTGAAACCCCAAGACCACACGTTGGTAGGACGCATGGATTAGCCCTAAAGTGAAAGCTATTTAGACCCACCCAAACAACCTACTACTTGCAAAACTAACTTCAACACTCTTTAAAAGAAACAGGAAACATGACTCCTAACTACCCAATAAAAAGAAGTGTCAGAGATGATAGCCTAGAAACTTAGGTAGAGGGTCATGTCTAAATTTATGGCCTATTTGTATTGATTCTTTAGATTCATTCATTAGAAGTCTGTCATATATTTATCTTTCTCACTTCATTTTTAATTGGTACTTAGCTTCTTAATACAATTTAGTATTTAATGTCTTACAATAAGCCAAATTAAATCAGTTGTAATATTTAAAGTATAAACCATAAGGAAACATAAGATTTTGTCTAGTATACTCAGAAAGTATTAGTTTTATAAACTCTTTTTTCTTATCAATAAATTCCAGGTTAGATATTTCTGTATTAAAGATGATATTTTACAGGCATGGGAAATTACATTTTAAAAGAGACAAAGAAATAAAGAAATAGTAATTAAAAGTAGTAATTAAATTCTAATATTCAATGTTAGGGGTCTGTAAATTAAGGGACTTTGGCAATATCAGGGCTGCTGCCTCTTTTTGTAATTAAAGCTTTATCCAAGCACAGCCACGCGTATGCATTTACATACTCAGTGTGGTTATTTTCTCATTTTAATGATTTTGATAAGTAGTTGCAACAGAGTCTACAAGCCTCAATATTTGTTGACTGGCTATTCACACACACACACACACAAAAAAAAAATTGCTGAACGTGGGCGGCACCTGTGGCTCAAAGGAGTAGGGTGCTGGCCCCATATACTCGAGGTGGTGGGTTCAAACCCAGCCCCTGCCAAAAACTGAAAAAAAAAAAAAAATTTGCTGAACCCCGCTCTAGATCATCATGCAATCTTAACATTCATTATTCAACTTTTTTCAGTGTGTTTATTTATTGTTCACGCAGTCTTAGTTCATGTCAATGTGCTGTATGAAAATGTCATAACAATTTAAAATTTTACATATGAGCAATTATGAAGACTCTTTATGAAATAAGGAAGTGATCACACAAAAATGTTTCTAAAAAATTATCCTTAAATACAGAGAAACAATCATGCCAAAATCATAAATTTCAGTCAAAGCATTTCAGTTAACCATTGAGTATGAGAATAATTTTGTTATATATAGAGTTTTATGTATAAAGAAACCATAATTTTAAAATAATTATCAAACAAATCTCAAATTAACAATAGTCACAAGCACTTGAAATACAAAAAAACAAAACAAACAAACAAAAAAAAAACCCAGCAACCCTAATGTAATACAAGTTAAAGTTAATTTTCTTTTTGTGTGAAGAATGCAGAGTGTCCACTAGGTGAAACCAGTTCCACAGAAACTGAAAACTTAGGTTCATTTTCATGAAGTGTAGAGTGTACTTAAATGTAAAAGTATCATACATTCAAATAACTATATAATGAATTCTTTTGTAATCAGGAAATTATATATAATGTAATAGAATTATTATGACCTTATTTTCATTACCCTTATAAAGTATGACTCAGAATACTTTAAAGCAAAACACAAGATGACTTGAAAAGAAATATTACTGACTTTACAAGATTTAGAAATCATTTTTGCCCAGTTGTTGGCCCTACGAACAGAAATGGGGGGTCCAGACAGCCCTAAGACACTTACCATGCTTGGAAGGCCCTTGTCAAGCACAGTCATGGTTATTGATATTCTGAGACACCCCCTACCCAAAAGCTTAGCCATATAGTCCATCTCTGAAGCAGATAGCTGGTTAAAGGTAGACTTCTGGCAGGGTATAAAGTTTCACTTACATAGGATGAATAAACTCTGGAAGTTTATTGCACAGCATTACTAGTTAAAAACAACAAACTATACACTTGGAAAAATGGTAAGAGGGGATTCTTAAACGTTCTCACAAGAAAAAAAAAAAAGATACATTATGTGAGGTGATGGGTATGCTAATTAGCTTGATTTAATCATTCTACAGTCTGTGCAAGGGGACTTCAAAAAGTTCATGGAAAAATTGAACTAAAAGACAAAAATAAAAAACACAAAATTTATTTCTCAATATAAGGTACGTCAAGATCAAGACACTTTTGTAGGCAATGATACCAACCTAGTCTTTAGTCCACCCTAAAGAACTGAAGATGCTGGCAATTCAAACCATTCAATGCAGTCTTCTTTGCATTATTAACTAAGAAAAGTTTTTAAGATTAGGAAACGAAAAAAGTAAGAAGAAGCCAAATTAGGACTATAAGGTGGGTGCCTAATGATTTCTCCAAACTCTTGCAAATTTTCCCTTGTTTGACAAGAAGAGTGAATGAAGCACCACTGTCGTGACAGAGGACTCTCTGGGTGAAGCTTTCTCAGGTCATTTGCTGTTGAAGCTTTGGCTAATTTTCTCAAAATGCTCTCATAATAAGCAGGTGTTTTCACCCTTTGGCCTTCCAGAAAGTCAATGAACAAAAATCCATGAGCATCCCCCCCAAATGATGCCATGACCTTAGCTCTTGAACAATTCCCTTTTGCTTTGACTGGTCCACTTCTACCTCTTCGTAGCCACTGTTTTGACAGTACTTCGTCTTCCTGGTCATGCTGGCAGACAAAAAAACACACTTCATTTTTATGTTTTGTTATAATGCTTCAAAGAAATGCTTTAAGATTTTTGATCCTACTTGTTTGAAATTTACACTGAAAGCTCTGCTCTTGTCTGTAGCTGATCTGAGTATACCAGTTTTGGAACCCACCAAATGGAAAATCTGTGCAACTCTACTTTTTTGCTCAGAAATGTATAAGTTATTGAGATGTCTATGGTGTTGGCTGCTGATTCTGCTGTAATTCTAAGTCCTCTTAATTAGGCCAAGAACAAGACGTTTTATTTTTTTCTGGCTAATTGATGTGGATGATCTTTCATTGTAGGCTTCATCTTCAACATCAACTTGTCCTTTCTTAAAATAAGTTATCTGTTTGTAAAATGCTAATTACTTTGGGGCATTATTCCAAAAATGTTTTGCAAAGCATCAATAATTTCACCATTCTTCTATTCAAGCTTCATCATACATTTGATGCATATTCTTACTTTAATTTTAGCAGAATTTGTTTTTTGTGAGAAGGGCTTTTTCAAACTGTGTTATCCTTCTCAGTGCTTCAAACAAGATCCTGTTCAGACATGTGGTAACTAGTTAGTATGAGTTTATTTCAGTGAAAAAAATACATAATACTCATTTGCTATGAACTTTCTGAAGTCTCCTCATACATGTAAACATTGTACAACAGGTAAAGCATCACATTCTACACAGTAAATATATATAATTTATAGTTGTCAATTCCAGCGGGGGGGAGGGCATTTTTAAGATGTTCTGGATGTTTTAAAATTTACTGTTGTTGAAATGAATACTGTGATATTCTACATATTTAATTCAGGAACTAGTGAGCCTTGCTAATTATTCTATCAGCTGAATAAATGGGCATAAATTAGCCAATAATCCACACTAATCTGACTGTCTATAGGAAAGTACTACATGACCAGTGACCTTATTGAGGGCATTAGGTTTTTTAGTATTAGTATTTCCAGCCCCGTTAAGAGGGATCTTTTAGAAAGTGAGCTACAATTTGCACATGCAGTCTTATGCTGGTGTAATTATTTACAAATGCATTTTGGCATTTGGCTCATGCCTTAATGTTACCCAATTTCTGTATTATTATACATATAAACTTAGAAATTGAAAAGGGACATTAAGGTGGTTCCTGTGGCTCAAAGGAGTAGGGCACCGGCCCAGCCCCCACCAGAAACTGCAAAAAAAAAAAAAAAAAAAAAAAAAAAGAAAGAAAGAAAGAAAAAAAAGGATGTAAAGAAAGGGGTTTTAGGAAGGGGTGAGAGGAGGAAAGCCTAGCCTGTGGAACCAAGAAGTCTGGAGGGCCCATAAGAATGTTGATATACAGTAAATTAGGTAACCAATGACCAGTAGAAAGAGACCATCAATGACCAACACAAAAGGGCAAAACTGGCTTGGCGCTTGCAGCTCAGTGGCTAGAGCACCAGCCACACACACCGTAAATGGCGGTCAAATCCAGCTGGGGCCCGCCAAACAACAATGACAACTACAACCAAAAAATAGCCCAGCATTGTGTTGGGCGCCTGTAGTCCCAGCTACTTGGGAGGCTGAGGCAAGAGAATCGCTTAAGCCCAAGAGTTTGTGGTTGATAAAGTGAGACTCTGTCTCTAAAAAAGAAAGAAAAAGAAAGAAAAAGAAAAAAGGAAAGAAAAGGGCAAAACTGCCTGGAGGTGGAGAGAAGTGAATGAAAGACTTGCAGCCAGTTCCAAAGGGAGAGAGCGTATTCACACCCCTGCAGGCCTTTTTCTCTCAGTCTCTCTCTCTCCTTTTCTCCTCTTAGAGAGAGAACTACTTCCAACTCTTTGATAGTGATGTTAACTTTCTCTTTGTTCTTCCTAAATAAAGCCCTCTTTGTTACCCTGAAACTTGTGTGGGTCACTTTTGCTTTCCACCCACACTCCCCTGGGCCTCCTCAGTTTTGTTTCCAATCACTCTTACTTGTGGTTATTGTTGGGCCCCAGTTGAATAGCTCAGCTGAGTAATCGGACTAGATTAACTGGGTTCAGGGAATCAGAATCCCAACAGGAATGATGACTCCTAAGTAATTACTGCTTCAGGAAAATTCATAAACAATCTACTGATGAACTTGCTAGGATGAATAACCATATGTTTAATTCTCAACTTATTATTTAATTAAAAATATGGTACTGAAAAGTAACAGGGCCATTTGAAACAGTATTACAAGAATTCCATGCAAAATATCCACTTGTCAGAAGATCACAGACTACTGGCACAATGATGTAATATACACACAGCAAGTGCAATTTACATGCCCATAGGCCTTTACACGTAATGAAAGACCAGAGTCAATGCTTATTCTAAAATCGGATATATTAACTCAAGAATCACTTATCTCTTTCTAGATAAAGTTAGATAATTTAAAGCTGCATGTAATTCCTATAGTAATGGATTGAATTGGTATATAATTTTCTGGAAGGAAGCATTTTCAAGTACTTTATTAGCACATTTTTCCTAACATCTTTTTAAGGAATTTTAGGTAAAAATCTATTTCAAAAAATAATACTATACTAAAAATATCCAGGTTTTTAAGCCTTAACAATGTTCCCCTTTCCAAGGAATATAGCAACAATCAGGAGGAAAACAAACAAAAGTTTTATTTTGTTTTGGTAGGACTTAATTTGCACTATTTGCTATTGCAAACAAAACTGCTTGTTCACTTGCTCAAGCTCTTTCGAGTTCTACAGCAAATATCACAAAAATGGGGGGGTTGAGAAAGAGTTGCTTCCTCCTTTTTGTCACTGTTGTCACTTACTGACACGATGATTATAATAGACATATCTTTTAATGACCTTATTTAGGAAAGCATGAACTTTCTAACCTACAACAACCCTCATACCTTTTAAAAAATATCTTATTGGGCTCGGCGCCTGTGGCTCAAGTGGCTAAGGTGCCAGCCACATACACCTGAGCTGGCGGGTTCAAATCCAGCCCCAGCCCACCAAACAATGACAGCTGCAACCAAAAAATAGCTGGGTGCTGTGGTGGGCACCTGTGGTCCCAGCTACTTGGGAGGCAGAGGCAAGAGAATCGCTTGAGCCCAGGAGCTGGAGGTTGCTGTGAGCTGTGATGCCACAGCACTCTACCCAGGGTGACAGCTTGAGGCTCTGTGTCAAAAAAAAAAAAAAAAATCTTATTGATTCATAATACCACTGAGATCTGGTATCCAATGAAGACAGAAGATATGTATTGGAATATAGAAAGTTAAGTCAGAAAGATAATTTTAATCAAGAGCTTTGAAAAGGCAAAATCCTAAGACAGAAATGGTGATGTTGTACAGGAAGAGATCAATTTGGGGCACATATTAAAGTTCAATTTCATGAAGAATCCAAAATATGAACTAATCACAGAACTGATTCATTTTAGAACTAGATGACATAATAGCATTCATTTTATCCAACGCTTAACATACTTAAAGGTGAAAAAAATAAACAAGTTAGCTAGAGAAGCTCGAAAAATGTAACTTAGCTAATTAGATTTAAAACTAGAAAAATCTATGAAGTCAAACATTTAGTGAATATTCTACAGTCGAAACTTAGAAATCTTAATGTCAAATTTAACTTTCTATTTACTAGAAAATATTACACATGAAAATGTTTAATCCATAACTCTTTTAAATACTGTAAAATATTACAGAAAGAATGCTAACAAGGAGTTTTGATTTCCACTCAGCCATTAACCCATTCAGTTATTCTGATTTTGTCAACTGAGTTCATTTTTTTCTTTACAAAAAATAAACATGAAGGATTTAGAAGTCAGGTATTTCAAAAACACTCTAAAATTCAGTGCACATATTTAATAAACTTGCACGTGAGAAAGCATTTGTTCTTCGAATGCCCATTGTGTACCTTAGCCACAAAAATGTAACTTCCCAAAATGCAGTATATTTATTTAAATAACAAGTATCTCTTTACGTATTAGTATCAATAAATTATATCTCTAAAGTTATAGATTTTAATTATATTTTGATTAAAATAATCCACAATAGAAAAAAATAACAAAATATTATGTTATCATTATATATATTTTACAAATACTTTTAAAGAACTAGGTTAACTCTTACAAAAATAAGCAAATTGCCTTCTGAAAACTAAACATAAACAGAATAACCCCTTCTCCTCTGAATGGTACAATAGCATAGGCAATGGGGTCTGTCTTGGTTGGGCTGCTGTAACCAAGTACTATAAACTGAGTGGTTTATAAAATACAAAACATGGCCAGTGCCTATGACTCAATAGAGTAGGGCGCCAGCCCCATATGCCGGAGGTGGCGGGTTCAAACCCAGCCCCGGCCAAAAACTGAAAAATAAAATAAAATAACTTTCTCTCTCACAGTTCTGGAGAGGATGTGGGTTCCCTTACCTACAACTGGACACAGACTCCATTTTCTGGGAGGATCCATTTTAAGCAGGATCATAAAACAGTCTGATCAAGGTTCCATCTAAGCCACTACTCCCCGGGAAAACCATAAAGCCCAAAACATGACTACAATCCTACACAATGGCAGTTTTAAAATTAACTTCCGCCCACAGACTTTTGGCACCAATGGTTGTGACATACATTCTGTCATATATGCCATTTCCCCAAAGCCCCCTGCCTGCAGGGAAGGAGATATGGTTAGAAGCTGCACAGAAACCCCTAGACAGTGAGCTAAAAGCAGCAGCCCACTCAGGACTCCCGCCACTATGCCAGCAGCTTGGCTTTCCTCTTATCTATAATAAAAGCTATTCTTTCATTTACTCATGGTCCATGAATTCATTTAATTCCTGACAGCAAGGACCTGGCAGAGAAATTCCCGTAACAGAGGAGGGAAGTCTTAGATCAAAGTCCTAACAGAGTCAGCATCTGGTTAAGGCCTGATTCCCAGCTCATAGACCATCATCTTTTTTGCATGTCCTTGCATGAGAAAGGGAAAGGCAGCTCCTTGTAGCTTCATTTATAATGGCACTAATTTTATTTATGAGGGTCCAATACTCATGATCTACTCATATCCCAAAGACCCTCATCTCTCAATGTCATCAACTTTGGTGTAAGATTTCAACATACGAATTCTGTGGAGGACGTGATCACTCAGTTCATAGTAGAAAGAAAGCCAAATGAAAGATGATCTGAACATCATTGTTTAGGAAACATCAAATTGGCATATAATTTTCCAACACAGAGTCTAGGACTTTACTATTTCTTCAAGAATTAATATGTAACTGTTATATGAGTCCTATCAAAACAATCAAAAACTAAACTGCAAGCGAAGAATATAAAAACCAAAAACACAGAAATTTCCTTTTTCTTGTAGGGTTGGTTCAGTTACATGATACATGTCCTTAAATGAGGCATTTTCCGAGCAAGAATATTTTCACAAGATAGGTGAAGACCACCTGTAGACATGGTGGAATTGCTTATTCCAAAGTGCTAATAAAAATACCTTAACAATAATGTTCATTACATCCAGAAGAAAGATGTCATTTTTTTCACATTGATTTTGTAAGATCTTATAATAATTTCTAGGAAAATTAATAAAAAAGAGGAAAGTACAAGGCAACATGCCATCATATTGGCAACTACACGATCTTTTCTATACCTGCTCCAAAATCCTTTAAAAAATTAAAAAGTACTTTTTACTTGACGAAATGGAGGCCACATGGCTTCATGAGAGGTAATAACATAGGGTCAGAGCTCAGTGTTGGGAACTCACACTCTGGAATCAGCGCTGGACTAAAGTTTTTCTATTTACTACCATGTGACTTTGGGATACTAACTTAATTTATCCATAAATGTGCTCATTTACAAAATCAGAAACATGTTGCTGAGAAGATTAAATAACATAAAGAATATATACTGTATATACATTTAATAAGTGCTTGGTATTATTAACAATAATATTGACATAGGTATCCATTCAATAAGGAAAATAATCCTAAAACTGAACAAGCAGCAGCAAATAATGCTAAAATTTATATTCTGGTGTCAGAACTTTTTTTTTTTTTTTGTAGAGACAGAGTCTCACTTTATCAACCTTGGTAGAGTGCCCTTGCATCACCCAGCTCACAGTAACTTCCAACTCCTGAGCTTAAGCAATTCTCTTGCCTCAGCCTCCGGAGTAGCTGGGACTACAGGCGCCCGCCACAATACCCGGATATTTTTTTTTTGCAGTTCGGCTAGGGCCAGGTTTGAACTTGCCACCCTCGGTATATGGGGCTGGTGCCTTGCAGACCGAGCCACAGGCACCGCTCCAGGACTATTAATTTTTTTTTTCTCTGTCTACTCAGATATGCCAGTTTAAGAAAAAAATTAAAGTCAAATTGAAAGAATAAAAATGATTGATGGATTGTGTCACTTTTACACTCATGAATTATCTGGTATTACTGGAATTTGTGTGTAAGGGAGGAGGTGATGCAATGGAGAAATACAGTCCCCTTTAATCAGCGCACCACTGCAGGGAGAATGGGGACCGAAGACCCCATTCTTGGTAAGGGAAAATACCCCCATAAAAAAGGGAAAAACGTGGAAATAAGCTGAGCAAAGTGGAATAAAAACAGTTTAGCTAGCTTTCTTTACACTAACAGTTAAATTACTTGTCTGGGCAGTTTCTGTTTTCCTAGAAGCCTGGCCTGTAAGGGGTACAGCTTACAAACAACTCTGCTGTGATCTGTAAGCATTCTGAAGGACAATGAAGCAGCAGACGCACAAGGCCTGCAAAGAAACATTAACCAGGCAGACTTCTGCCCTTAAACAGTCAAAGCAAATGCTATGGGCAGGAGCACTTGTACACTAATCATGGAAGGAAATGCCTTCATGTGGAAATAAGAAAATTCTTCTTTCAGGGCTCGGCACCTGTAGCTCAGTGGCTAGGGCACCAGCCACATACACTGGAGCTGGCGGGTTCAAACCTGGCCCAGGCCTGTCAAACAATAGTAACTACAACAACAACAAAATAGCTAGGTGTGGTGGTGGGCGCCAGTAGTCCCAGCTACTTGGGAGGCTGAGGTAAGAGAATCACTTAAGCCCAAGAGTTTGAGGTTGCTGTGAACTGCAACACAACAGCACTCTTCAGAGGGTGACATAGTGAGACACTGGCTTAAAAAAAAATAAAAAATAAATTCCTCTTTTCCACCAATTCTTCAGAAGATGAATGTTGCCATAACATTTCCTCCACAGAGAAAGTAAGAGGGGTCTAACCTCCCTCAATCTGTGCGCACGACCAGAGACAGGAGGATGCCCCCAGACAAGGCTCAGGTTTTGGATTTCTTAAAGCTACCCGGATTCTTAAAGTTAATGATTATAAACAGAATAAGAACATACTCACTCAAAGAAATGCTGACTTTTTGTTCCCTTTCCCAGCTTACTCCCCTCAGCTAAACAAGAAAATACCTTTCAATAAAAGCTGGATGGAACAAAGACTCAGGGCCGTTCGCTGATGCCCAACAAGCCAGCGATGGACCCTTGTACCCACCTTTGAAAATTCCATTCGTGTGTGTTCTGCCTTTTTATTCCTCACCACTTTTAACTTTTATTTTTTCCCAATCAATTGCTGTTAGTTCCACAGGTCTTAAAGGACTCTGCCCCAGGGCAGGACCCGGGCACACTGTCATTTGAATGTGACCTTGATACCCTCAGATCACTTTCTGCAAAGTCGTTTCAGAGGCTCTGGACTTGTGAGAAAACTGTAGGCTGTGCTGCAAAGAGTGTTTTGCAGGATGGCCGCAGTGTTTGTAACTGCAGTCCTTCTGTAAGGACTGATGGTAAAGAAGAAACAGCTTGCCTGATTCTGATGGTTAACATGACATATCAACTTACTGTGTGGATAGGTACTTGGAGACATCTGGTGCAATGTTGTTTCTCACTGTGTCTGAGAGTGGTTCTGGAAGAGGCTGGAATTAAGTCAGAAGACAAATAAAGAAGGTTCACCCTCTCCCATGTGGGCAGGCATCATTCAGTCTGTTCGGGGCCCTGACAGAACACAAAGACAGAGAAAACAAGAATTTGCTTTCCTTTGTGAAGCTGGGACATCCATCTTCTCTTGCCCTCTAGCAGCTCCAGATTCTGTGGAATTAAGCACCACATCCCCAGGTTTCGAGACCTTCAGCCATAGGCTGAGCGTTACATCACGGACTTCCTTGGTGCTCAGGTCTTTACATTCAGATTGAATCACATCACTTCCCTTCCAGCTTACAGAAAGCATACTGTGGGACTTATAAGCCTCCACAAACACATGAGCCAGTTCTTACAAGAGGATGCCTGAGATTTTCCTGCTCAACAAGGGAATCCCAATCTCCTTAGTTTGACCTGTACTCGTGACTCCCTCCATTCTGATCTTCCATATTTTTCCAATTTCAGCTTCCTCTGCTTTGTCTGTATGGCGGCCACCTGAGATAATTTTCTTCTACACAAGACACTTCACTTAATGGTCTGCCACTAGAAACTGCCTTCTCCCAAAGTTCAACGCCTACTCAAGAATTAAGATCTAGAGTTAACTTTTGTTTCTATGATCTCTTCCTCTTCCTAGGCTCTTTCTTTTTGTCTTTATGGTGACCCAGAAGTTACCTGGCAGGAGCAATTTGTGCTTTCCTTTAATTCTGTAATATTTCATCCACCTTGCTTAAGGCACTTGACACCCTTCACTTGTTAAACCACTTGATCTCAGTTTTGTTTTGTTTTGAGACAGTCTCACTTTGTTGCCCTCAGGAGGAGAGTGCTATGGTGTCATAGCTCACAGCAACCTCTAACTCTTGGGCTTAAGTGATCCTCTTGCCTCAGACTCCCAAGTAGCCGATACTATAGGAACTTGACAGGCTATTTTATTTTATTTTTTTTTAAGAGATGAGATCTCACTCTGGCTCAGGCTGGTCTTGAATCTGTGAGCTCAGGGAAACCACTCTCCTTGACCTCCTAGAATGCTAGGATTATAGGCGTGAGACAACCATGCCTGGTCTTGATGTCAGTTTTTGACAGATATAAATAGGTAAATTGATAAAGAAAAAGGACAGATAATCTATTTGAGGAAATCAAAAAAGTTCCATGGAAGAGTTGGGTTTTGACCCAGGCCTTGAAAAATAAGGATGATTAGGCCCAACAGAAATGAGAGAGAAAGTTGTTTCAGGATAAGAGAACAGCGTGAGTAAAGAAAATAATTTCTGGGAGCCAGAAAAGAGTTCAAGTAATAGGCAGTAATGGCTGGAGAGTCACGATGTATAAACATTAAAGTAAGAACTGAGGACTAGATCGTGCTCTTAGTAACTGAGTTATGTATTTGGCTCATCTTTATTTGCCCAGTGTTTTATTGGCTGTTAACGTGTCTCTTATCCCTTCTCTGAACATCCATTTTCTTATAATTCTTCCCATTTCTGGTACATCCATGACCCATCAGAAAAAGTGATTTTCTAAAACATAGATCATTCTCTTGTGTAAAAATATTCATTTATTGTTTAATGTTTCGTTGTATCAACTTAAATACAAACTCTTAAGCAGGGTACATATTAAATGATTAGTTCATGCATGATTTTCTAGCTTTCTTAGAGTTTTCCAAACTACTTAGTTTAAATATTTTTCTATTCAACAGTCTCTTCCCTAACAAGTCTATTATGGATGTCCAACCTCTGGCCTGCATGCAGGCTTAATGCAGATTATTTGAGGTGGTGTGGATATTGTGAAAATTATGCATGATCTTTTTTTTTTTTGCTCATCAGTTTTCATTAGTGTTTGTGTATTTAATGTGTGGCTCAAGATGACTCTTCTTCCATTGTGCAGCAGAGAAAAAAGAAAAGGTTGGTTATTAGTTAACGTTTCTTGCTTTTTTTTTAAAGAATATTTTCCAGCCACCTTTGACCCATCAATCCAAGAGGCATTCGGTGCTCTCACTGCCCTTCCTTTCACACAGTACATAAACATTTTTTATTGACTCTTAACACGTTTTAGTGCTTGTTTACTTGCTTTTTATCTTTAACATAACAATAAGTTGGTTTGTACAGTGTTTATTTTTTATGTTCTAGCACTTGATACACACAAAAAAGACTAGATGCAATAATAAAGGTAGAATAAAAAAAAATTTTACTAAAAACTTAGCTTAAGGGTGATATCCTCAGCAGGAAAAACTAGAGGTTAGGCACCCAGTTACAATAAAGAGTCTGAGTAAATAACACTGATTAATTATCCCTTATGTTATTTTTAAGAAACTGGACAGCATTATTAAATATTATAAATATAGAAAAATAAGGAAATTTGGACAGATTAAGTGACTTGCTATGTGTCTCATTAAAGAAGTTATTTTTTATAGCTAATTTTTCCCAAGGACAATAAAAAACATTCTAAAAACCATTTGAAAAAGATCACATGCTTTCACTTTGATATAGGTGAACATAAAAAATTAACATTTTATTGACATTTATAAATGGTAGATAGGCAAACCCCTTTGACGTTCATCAATCCCACAAAAGTGCACAGGTTAGGTCAAATTACCTTTGTTGAACTTAATAATGCAAATGACAGCATTTAGAATTTGGGCATTTGGGCATTTACCTACAGGGCTGATATGCCAAACTCCTCCCAGCTTCCTGGAGGAAGTCTGCCCATTCATACACAATGAATACTGAAATGATTTTCACCTTTTTTGATTGCTTACCTTTAAATAGTGGCCTACCATTAAAAATCAACAGGAAAACTTGAGAATATCTTTTTCTCAGATACATGACAGTCAGATATTCAACTGGGATACTAAAACCTTGGTGACAGGTTTAAAATGGCTTTCGAAACAAATATAACTGAGGAAGCAATTGATAACACTACCACAGTCTATTCATTCAGTCAATATAAAGTATTTGAAAACATATTGCTGCTATTTTCCCAGACATTTAGAGGATTTTCTAAGTGTGAACTAGAAGGATATTAGACTATGTGATATTTGCTCTCACTAAAATGGGGTTGAATTGACCAAACATATCCCCATTGAGATTTCAGAATTGCTTCTACCAGAAAATGGTATTTTGTTGATTTTTATAGCTCTTTCAATTAAAAAAGTATTTAGTATATACTAAAATAGATGGTTAAAATAAATTTTTAAATAAAATATTTTCTGTTCTATAGGAGCTTACACTTAAGGGAATGTATGTTTGATCTTTTTCTATTATGTTTATATTTTATTAAAACAATGGACCACTGAAAGAGATAAATGTATTTTAGATAAATCAAGAGAAAAAAATCAAATGTAAATGGATATTTTGAAGAGAAAAATCAAACTTAAGTAGACATTTTAAAGTATGCTTTTTCAAAATTCATGGAATTATATCCAATTGTTTTTTAAATGGATATAATATGTGTTATTGTAACCATCATCGTCATCATTGAACAAGGAAAGGAGAAAACAAATAAAAAATTTTGGCTTATGTAGACCTTCACAACTCATATTACGAATCCCACAATATAATAAGCCCTAATTCTGATAGTAATTTTACTCTTACTCTTATGTTATTTCCTGATTTGTAAAGTCCAACGGATTCTTTCCATTTGTAGCAGATCCTTCTTCAGCATCTTTTGGCTTTGTTTGCTTTCAGTGTCTAATTAACATGCTTGTTTAACGAAGTATATCTATAATAATTCTTGAAATTTAATTTTCATCTCTCCAAATCTGTTTTTTGGGAAAATACAGATTCCTATATACCAACAGAGTAGTATACTCTTACACTGTCACCCTCATGACTTCAAATGCATTGCAACATCTCAAAAGAATTAAATTTCTGTATTCTCAACATTCTTTAAAACTTGTAGATAATAACCCTTGAACCAGGTCCAGTCCTCCACTGATTCTTTGTGACATGAGCTCAGGGAAGTGACTCCTCTTAGCCTTGTCTTGATTAATCACAGCCAAACATGGTTGTGTAACACCCAAACATTAGTTTAGTCATGGAATGCCACATAATTCTGGCCAGCGAGATATGAAGTCAGATCTACTGCAGGGTTTCTCAGATGTTTTCCTTAAATGGACTTCAGTATAAGACAATCCCTTTCCAACTCTGGACATTGAGATGAGGTGAGGCTCGGAATTATGGACATCTTCTTGGAGTTATAAAGGGACCAGCTGAAGAGGACAATCAATTTTACAAGGCAAGCAGGATGACAAAATAGGAATCAACTGGTTTATTGGCAAAATTGTTGCAGCACTGAGTGTATTAACTGCCCTTCTTCCATATTTCTTGTTATAAAAAAGTAATAAATCCCTATATCTAAGCAATTTTTAATCAGGATCTTTGCTGTTTGCAGTTGAATGTATCCAAAATCATACTAAAGAATAATTGTGCCTGTCATGGACAAACGTCACCCAATAACTAGATCTGTCCTATTTCTGAAATGAAGCCTGTGTCAACCTTTTTTTCTACATGAACTTTTTTGATTGGTCATGGACTTTACATTTGAGAAAACTTATCTTAATACAAAACATAAAGTGATTCTTTCATTGTTACCAGCATTGATATTCACACCTCTTGAGTCTTCCCAGAATTACATTCACTTGATTTTAGAAAAGAGCCATATTTAAATAATCTCCATCTTGAGTACATAGCTGTTTGTAGTAGCATAACTAGAAATACAACTCTTAAAATGTAATAATCTCCTGTCCTTAAGACTTCCTGTAAAAAGAGTTCTTATTTTTAACAGAAATCTTTTAGTTTTATCATGCATTTATTTTTCTTGATATAATTTCATAGAAGGTGTATAGCTGATTATCATATCTTTTATAGATGTGCATATTAAAATCATAATTGAATTACATTCCTGCTTTAATTACTGAATGATAGTTATTTCCTATGTACGAATGCGAATAGTACTTTTCAAAAATCAATTATGCTCTAAATATGTACGACTACAAAATTGCAACAAAAAAATAGCCAGGCATTGTGATGGGTGCTTATAGTCCCAGCTACTTAGGAGACTGAGGCAAGAGAATTGCCTAAGCCCAAGAGCTGGAGGTTGCAGTGAGCTGCGATGACACAGCACTCTACCGAGGGTGACAAAGTGAGACTCTGTCTCTAAAATTAAAAAAAAGTATAGTACCAATGAAAATGATTTTATGGTTGGGGATCACCACTACATGAGGAACTGTATTAAAGGGTCGCGGCATTCAGAAGATTGAGAACCACTGCTTTAGGGCCAGCTCTAGGACTCTGGTTTCATACAAGCACACTTCTTTAGCCAAATTGCCAGATGTTTTTTTCCTAATATTTCAAAGCTGACCTCGATAAAGTCATTTTGAAGTTTCTAATGCACTCACCACCTCCTCTGGCGCACTATAGATTTGTTCCATGGCTTTAGTCCAGCTGTTATTATATCATCCTGGAATTTATATTGGAGTGTTTACCCCCACATTGCAATACTTGTCCCTATAACCAAAGAACCTAATTCAGAGCCTGGATTATAGCAGAAGCTCAGTCTATGAGTGTTCATGCATGAATGAATAAATGAATGAGTGGTATTAGACCCTTTCGAAAAAGAAAGGAAAGTAGGGAGGGTCACCTTCGCAGATGAAAGGTGTATCTATGAAAGGAAACACACACACAACAGGAATAGGAAGAAAAGAGGGAGCCTGATTCATGATTTTAGTTAGATATGGGCCACATTTAGTATCTCTGATATTTCTAGAAAACCATACAAAGAAGTAATCACATATTTTTTAATAATATTTATAGTACTACCCTTACTACCCTTACTTACAGGATTAAAGTGAACTGTTTGTTTAAATCTGTGAACCTCAACCCCAGGCTGTGTGTGCACCTAGTCTCCTGTTAGGAACTAGGCCGCACAGCTGGAAGCGAGCGTGCAGGTGAGGAACTAACGCTCCAACCATATTCACAGCCGCTCCCCATAACTCACATCACTCTCTGAGGTCCACACTTCCTGTCACATATGCTCATGGAGTGTGAACACTAATGTAACTGCACACGCAGGGGAGGAACTAACATTCCATCTGTATTCGCAGCTCCTCCCCATCACTCGCATCACTATCTGAGTGCTACCTCCTGTCACATACACTCATGGAGTGCAAACCCTAATGTAACTGCACATGCAGGGGAGGAACTAAGAGTCCATCTGTATTCACAGCCGCTCCCCATCACTCGCATCACTATCTGAGTGCTACCTCCTGTCACACACACTCATGGAGTGCGAACCCTAATGTAACTGCACACGCAGGGGAGGAACTAACAGTCCATCTGTATTCGCAGCTGCTCCCCATCACTCGCATCACTATCTGAGTGCTACCTCCTGTCACATACACTCATGGAGCGTGAACCCTAATGTAACTGCACACGCAGGAGAGGAACTAACAGTCCATCTGTATTCACAGCCGCTCCCCATCACTCGCATCACTATCTGAGTGCTACCTCCTGTCACATACGCTCATGGAGCGTGAACCCTAATGTAACTGCACACGTAGGGGAGGAACTAACAGTCCATCTGTATTCACAGCCGCTCCCCATCACTCGCATCACTATCTGAGGTCCACACTTCCTGTCACATACGCTCATGGAGTGTGAACCCTAATGTAACTGCACACACAGGGGAGGAACTAACAGTCCATCTGTATTCGCAGCCGCTCCCCATCACTTGCATCACTATCTGAAGTCCACACTTCCTGTCACATATGCTCATGGAGTGCGAACCCTAATGTAACTGCACACGCAGGGGAGGAACTAACAGTCCATCTGTATTCGCAGCTGCTCCCCATCACTGGCATCACTAACTGAGGTCCACACTTCCTGTCACATATGCTCATGGAGTGTGAACCCTAATGTAACTGCACACGCAGGGGAGGAACTAAGAGTCCATCTGTATTCGCAGCCGCTCCCCATCACTCGCATCACTATCTGAGTGCTACTTCCTGTCACATACTCTCATGGAGTGTGAACCCTAATGTAACTGCACACGCAGGGGAGGAACTAACATTCCATCTGTATTCACAGCTGCTCCCCATCACTCGCATCACTATCTGAGTGCTACCTCCTGTCACATACGCTCATGGAGTGTGAACCCTAATGTAACAGCACACGCAGGGGAGGAACTAACATTCCATCTGTATTCGCAGCTCCTCCTCATCACTCGCATCACTACCTGAGCTCCACACTTGCTGTCACATACTCTCATCAGAGTGCGAACCCTAATGTAACTGCACACGTAGGGGAAGGATCTTGGTTTTGCACTCCTTACAAAAATCTAATGCCTGATGATTTGAGGTGGAGATGAAATAAATATGCAAGTATTATCCCCAAACCATCCCCTAACAACCCACACCTCATCTGTGGAAAAATTGTCTTCCATGAAACCAGTCCCTGGTACCAGAGAGTTCGGGAACCACTGGTTTAAAAGAGGCATTAGAATTCCTGATACCAAAGCCCAAAGACATTTTTTTCTGCGGATCTTTGTGCAAACAGTACTTTATAATTCAGTAAATAGTATCTCCACTAAAACCACCGCAACAAATACATCAGCAAGAATCTCTTGCCTCATTAAATTCAAGGGAAAAAATTGAAACTGTATCATGTGAATTTTTGTAATATTGGCAATCCTTTGTGAGCATTTATTCTTTAAAGGAAGCATTAAGTTGCAATAGGCTGGAAGTGACAGCCCTAACAAGAGAATGGAATATGACATTCCTGTGTGACTGACTGACTCACCACATGGCTGAGCTGAGGCAACAATGGGATTTGTTTACAAGAATTGAAATTATTCATAAGAATATGTGTTGAGATATGTAACAAGAATACAGGGTAGAAGCCTGTCCCATGACTGCTCAAAAGATTTCTAAAACAACTGGGAAAGATTCTTATTATAATGTAAAGAACAGTGATTATTTCAAGACTTAAACAGAAAATGCAGGCCCCAAGGATCTGGTAATTATAGCCTAAAAATAAATAGATCAATTAATCAATCAGGCAACTTTTGTATAAAAGAAATTATCAGGGAAAGTAGTTAATAATGTGGCTCCAACTTCCTTGAAAACACAAACATTTACATAAATAGGACCAATATTTCTGATAGTTTGAATTCTTAACTAAAGCTAAATATGTATTTTAAAAGAATAAAACCATCTGACTTCCTGATAAGGAAAATGAGAAACTGCACAATTTGTTTCACATACTGACGATTCTATTGTACATGCTCTGAGTTGAATAGATTCAGTTTCCTTTTTGTCATTTTAGTATTTTAAATAGAAAAATGTTTCCAAAAATATCTGTGCTAGAAAGTTTGATGTGTCAGTTAGGTTTCTTTTGGTTGTAACTGAAGACTCAAATAAAGCGAGGTTAACTAGCCAGCCTTTATTTTCTTATGTAACAGGAACAGTCCTCAGGGTAGATGTATTCAGGAATTGCTGATGTTCTAGAGCTTTCTATCCTTCTATCCTGCCATATTCAGCATGCCAGTGACATCTCACTGTGCTGAGGCACCATGATTCCCACAATCGCGCTCACCCCATGCAGATGTTACACCATCCAATGGGGTACTGGGCTTTCTTCCCCTTATCAGTGTATTTTAATTAGTGAGCAACATCTTTCTAAGAAGGAAGAGCTCCATTTTATCTCACTGGCAAGGATTAGGACACATATCCATACATAAACCAATCCACGGCTAGAGGAAGAAGAGTTTTACCATGAGTTTAGACCATTCGCTCCTCCCTTTAGGGACTAGCAGTAGTGAGGACAATAACCACATCTGAGACTCTAATTCAGGGCAGTAAGACTATCCAAACAAAATTAATGTGTTACCGGTGAGGAAAAATGATGGCAGAGGGTGCTACCTATTGAGAGGGCAATCAGGGTAACTGCCAAAACAGGTGAACTCTATTCCTTACGAAAAGAAAGACAGGATGATACAGGGAGTCCACACATACTGTTGTTTCTGCCGTAGGAAAAACTTCATCTACCATTGATGGCTTTGGCAGATAGAGAAAGAAAATGAAACCCAAGTAGAGAATAACTGGATTAACTATTTTTCTAGAGCGTGGCTAGACTTTTGGAAAAAAAATAAACAAGCTCTTAGGTAATTGCTATTGTAGCTGCTGTTGATCTGCAGTAAGGAGACAGGCTCCTGGTTGATGGGAGGTCAGGTTGTCCTGCAAAGGGGCAGAGCACAGTCTTTGAATTTCCAGAAGTTAGAAAGTTGCCAAAACCCTAAAATGAATCCTGGAAGATTAGGGAAAAGAACTAGAACAGTGGATCTCAGTAAAGATTGATGTTTGAGTCTTCTGAATGAAGCTTTTCAAGAAGGTAAAAATCTTAAAAATAAAATGGTTTTACTCTCTCCTGTTTTACATAATATTTTATTTCATAGAAATTCACCCAAAATATATTGTAACTCAATGGAATTATATTAGGCAATATGAGATCTTTTCCTTTTCATCAACTTTTCAGATATTTTGTAAATAAAGAGAGTAACTTAATGTATACATGATCTATGTTTATGATTTAATAAAATAAATAATACATTACCCTCCCCCAAAAAAGACAGTAACTTGTTAATAACTATTTTCATACTATAGTTATTTTAAATATTTTTATATCAGAACAGATGGAATAATTATTGTTTTAGATGTCTTAGACATACCAAAGCGTAAAAAGTTTCTTAAAGCCACTCAGGATAAACAAACCACAGTGCCGTGTGAGCTGCTGCTCTGTTGTGGATGCAAAAGCTACACTTTTATCATGCTGAGCTTTTCAGTTAAGATTTCCTAACTGTTTTTCCTGTGACGTTCACCTGGTCTGCTGTGATTCTCACAGTCAGCCAACGATTTTGGTGCACAATTTGACAGATTTCAGCAATGTTTTTATCAACTCTGCTTGTTACTGGCTGCCTTGACCCTTCTTCATCACTGACCCTTTCTCTCCCCTAAGAAAACATTTAATACACTCATCCACCGCCATTTTCTTCATGGCACTGTCCCCACAATGGGGGGACTTGGATGACCACAACCCTGATTTCACTTACACTCGTGCCAGTTTAACAAGGAATTTAATGGTTTGCTCATTGCTTTAATTCAAGCTTTGACTTTCTCTGCCTGCACACAAAAACACAGGACGAAAACAACAAATGCCTCTCAGCAAGACACCACCAAAACTTAAGCTGTATGTCATCATTCCTTGTGACATTTACAATTTCAGCTAAACTACTCTCGAACAAACTTCTACAACCTTTAATGTTCCACTCCATACTTAATTATAAACTAAAAAAAACAGAATGCAGTTTAGAGAACAAAAAACTGGATGCAAAAACCGTCAGCAGACCTGACCACACATACAGTTTTCACAGGAGGCAATTAAGTCTCCAGGTCCTTGCAGAGCAGACAAGCTAACGCCATACCCATGTAGGGAGCTGGGGAGAGAGAAGCTTTTCTTATCTATCCCCAAGAGGCTGTCCCTCTTTTCAAGGAGCCAGCTGCCTGTACTATTGCCAGTAATCTCGCAATGCTCACTGCCCCTAAAGACTTTTGTACAAGCTCTCTGGGGGGGAAAAGTCAAGCCTCAGCAAGACACTTCTGATCCTTTCACCAGTCCTGTGCTGGGGATGCCAGTGCCCACCATGTCTCCCTGTGTGCATACTCTCTGGAATATCCACATCTCCTTTCCGTCGTTTATCCCCTTGCCTCACCATCTGCATTCCCTAACCAATGAAACATTTCATAAATTCCAATTTAAATGAATACATCCAAAAGACCGTTTCCTCTGCCTCTACTCCTCAGCCTAGTGCTCCAACATGTCCACCCACAGGATTTTATTATTGAATATTGATAACAAGGAACATATTTTGTAAATATTTTATTAAATTTTATAATGAATTTTTTGTAAATAAAGATACATTTAGTTACAGCTTTCTATTTCCCCTATGTATGAAAACTTTAGGGGCAACTTTTGGGATACTTGTGTAATCTATATTTTATTTTAATATTTATAATACAATAGCATTCTGATTTATACATTTGTCATTAAGACTTCTTTCTCCTATAATTTAGATTAACATGGATCATTTATTCATTACCATACATTTATTGATTACATACAAATTGTGTTTCCAGAAATGAAGACAAGTAAGACATAATACATATATCCAAGAAGCTTAATATCAAGAAGTCGACCTATGTAACCCAGTGCGCTGGAAATGTTATATAATAATAAAAGTAGAGGAGGGTTATGGTAGACCTATGTAACCCAGTGCGCTGGATATGTTATATAATAATAAAAGTAGAGGAGGGTTATAGTAGACCTGTAACCCAGTGCGCTGGATATGTTATATAATAACAAAAGTAGAGGAGGGTTATAGGTTTTATATAACCAGGTAAAGTCAAAGAGAGAATACAAGTGAAATCTATTTAACTCATTTACTTAACAAAATTGTATGTACTGTCTAATATGTACCGATCATGCTGCCAGAATTTGAGAGTGTAAACATGGCACAGCTTTTTTACTTTTGAAGCTTCGAGTCATGGAGAAATGCTCACTAGGTTGTAAGGATGGGGAAGACAAGTGATACAACTTTGATTTCAGAAGATCATGCATGAAAAGGTTCAAGCATAAAAGTTAAATAAGAGAGCTCCACATAGGCAAAAGTAGCAACAAATTGCAGGCATTTTAAAGCAAACCAGGCAGGGAATGGGACATAAAATGTCATGGCACCACATTTAGGGATGGGCAAGTAGTTTGATATAACTGGAGCGACAATTCTTATGCTTTATTATGCATGTGAATCAGCTGGGTATAAAATTAAAACATGGATTTCATCTACCTTCGAATCCAAAGGTTTCTAAAATTTTGTTTGTATAGAATTAGGCTCTCTCTTTTTAATAAAAACTTTATGCCAGTGGTCAATGGATCACAAATGAAAAAAACTAGAACATAGGCCCAACCTCCTTTATAGAGGGATTTAAATAAGCAACAATTAAGTCCATATTCATTTGTATATACTCGAGTATAAGCCGACCCAAGTATAAGCCAACCCCCTTAATTTTACCCTAAAAACTGGGTAAAATTTAGTGACTCGAGTATAAGCCGAGGTGGAAAATGCAGCAGCCACTGGTAAATTTCAAAAATAAAAATATATACCCAAAACAATTATAATAATTGAAGAATCAGTAGGTTAAATGGGGGTTTTCACTTAATTAAATGTGCCATTAAATATTGTGGGTTAAATAGTTCAGTGGAATACAGTTCAGTTCAGCCGCCTACCTCTTCAGCTCAGCCGCGACCTGTGGACTGAGCTGAAGCACCACCCCCTCAAGCAGACGGCAGAAGACGACTGGAGACTACGTGCATTTGATTAAGTGTGCGCGCACCGAATCAAATAACCTGTATGACCCGAGTATAAGCCGAGTTCAGGTTTTTCAGCACGAATTTTGTGCCAAAAAAACTCGGCTTATACTCGAGTATATATGGTATGTAATACCTATAAAACAATTAAGTTTATGTATGTGTGTATGTATATGATGGTCTTAAAGGAGTTTAAATAAAAAGAATAAACAATTTTTATTAATAGAACAAATTTTGATGATGATTATTTCAACTCAGAAATTATATTAGTTTCCTATTGCTGCTATAACAAATTACCGCATATACTCGACTATAAGCCGAGTTTTTTCGAAAAACCTGAACTCGGCACAAATTTTGTGCCAAAAAAACTCGGCTTATACTTGAGTATATACAGTATCATAAACTTAGTGGCTTAAAACAAACTTATAACCTTACAATTCTTTAGGTCAAAAATATGGTATAGATTTCACCATATTCATCAAGGTATTAGAGGGAATACTATAGAAGAGAATTCTCACTCTGACTGCTAAAAGAATGCAATTCTCTGCAGCTGCTGATTTTCTCACCGCTATAACTTCTTAGAATGTGGAAAAGGTTACATTTATCCCCTTATACACAAAGATCAACTGGAATTTGGACTTTAGACCCATTTGCTATGGTCTAAATATCTATGTACCCCCACCTTTCACCCCTAATTCCTATGTTGAAATTGTGACCCACAGTGATAGCACTGGGAGGTGAATTATGTGGGAGGTGAGAGAACTATGCGGGTGACAGGAAGGCCACCTGTGAGGAAGGAGGCCCTCAGGAGACACTAAATCTCCTGTAGCCTTGACCTCGAACAGCCCAGCCTCCAGACCCAGGTGCAATAAATCCCTGTTATTTACAAGCCACTCGGTCAATTATTTTTTGTTATAGCAGCCCAAATGAACTAAGACATCATTTGACAGAACCTGTCTTACTCTGAAATAGAACAACTCTGCCAACGAATGATTAAGGTAAGAGAAGGTTAGAAGACTTAGGGCAAATGAAACATAGTGTATTTGGAAAAATTGGTTATAAGGGTGCTCTTAGTACCTGTCCTAGCCAATTATGCCCTCTTTAACAAGTTTCAGAAAGTAATTCTGAGTAATGTCCTGGACATATTTGTTTTGCTCTTTTCCTTTCAATAGTCCATTTTATTTTATTAGACTTGCTAGAGAAAAAAAAAAAAATGTTCCTTTGAAACAAAACACCATGATTCAATGGAACATATGGTACATTTATGTGAATATATTTGATCAGAAATTACAAAAAAAACTTACTGAAAGTAGGTAAATAATTCTTAATATTCTCCTTTATCTAAATTTAATTGCTCTTAAAGCTTATTTATAAAAAGTTAAATGTTTATAATGAAACTAAACAGGAAGAAATATATTAATAGAAATTTTCTGTAGATGTACCCTCTGAATTTAAAAATTTTAAAAGGTTTTTTCTTTAAGTTTTAAAACTTGATTTTATGCTTTACTAATTCACTGAATAAACAGATGAATATGTAGAAGAAAGTTACTTATAAATACCCAAAAGACATTTCTCTTTGCCTACCATTGTGAAAAAAGAAATTTAGGATGGATTCAGATTTTATAAGCTGTTTTATAATGAGAAGAAAATGATTCTCATAAAAAAGGAATAACTGATCATTTGTAAGCTTGAAATGAAACATTTAGAAAGCTTACCTTTTATAATGAAAATGTAATCCTAAAATTGACAGATGATAGATTTTACAAATACCTCAGTATATGGAAATCTATCAGGAAAATGACAAAATGATAAAAGAGAATGCTGCACAGGAATATTAGTGAAGACTGAAACTTGTGCTAAAAAAGCCATCCTACTGCTGAGAACATCATTAGAGCTATTAACCAACCAGTATGCAATGCCAAACCCACATAGTTGGAGTGATTGATTAGAAAGTAACTGAGTTTATACTTAATGCACTTGGCCAAAAAAGCAGAAATAATATAAAACTGCTGTAAATTACCAAGCTTGTTTTTTCAAATCAAGGAAGCACCAATATTTAATGCAACAAAAAATGTGAAATAATCTCTTTTCAGAAAAGCAAAAGTCACTAAAATTTATAAAAACAGGAAATAAGGAAAGATATATACAAAAATGGAGACCAAATGAATGGCAGGGGAAAAGGATTTGAGCAACTTACATATTTCATTACCTATCATTACTTTCACTGTCATACTAGTTATCATTCTGCTAGCCACCATTCCACATATAGTATATGCATGAATCATCACTGCAACTCCATGAAGTGTATTGGGTTGCTCATTTTACAAATAAGAAATCTGAGACAAAGTACAGATAATTAACTTTCCCAGCGGCATCTGGTCACTAAAGGGTAGAACAAGGATGTGAGGCCAGTGTAATTGCAGGACCATTTTTCATTTTAAGCATTCTACAATAATGGGTCTAATTACTCCCAAATAGCTTTATATAATACAGCTCTATTTTAAAAAATACATATTTTTCCCAATGTAAGAAATTTAGAAAGGGAGAACAAGTGCATTAGGTACATTATTAGTATACTAAATTATCAGTGGTTTCTAGATAGTGTTCTTATATCATGGCCTTCATACACATATAAAAAAGGTTATATACTAGAGATGAACAAATGCATTATAAAATATAAAATCTTGAGTAAGATTATGAATGTAAAAATAACATAAGCTTCATAATATTTTATGAAACAACAGAAGAATTTCTTACTGACACTAAGAATCAGAGTCCAAGTTCTGAATTAGATACATTCAAATTTCAACTTTGCCACTTAGAAGCTGTGTAAAGTTGAAGAGAGGTTTGAGTCTCAACAATCTTACTGGTTCAATGGAAACAATAGGCTAATCCATTGACCAAGATTATCTTGACAATTGTATGAGTTAATGTATATTTAATGCCAAGCAAAATACTTGACAAACAGTAATTAAACCCCCCCCCCCCCACCACAACTGAAAACAATAGGTGGCTATTTTTTTTTTCCATTGTAGTCAAACATGAATACTCAAATAATTACAGATTTAGCACTGCAAGATAGGCAAATAGAGCCCTCCAGCAATTGTCTCCCTTCAGGAACCTGAAATTGCACAACTGTCGATGCAAGGAAGCACCTTCACAAGAACTGAAAGTTCAGCTGAGATACCACAGTGCTTGGTGTTAGCATAAGAAGAAGAAAAGGCACTTTGAAGAAGTTAGGAAGAACAGTCTCAGATTTGCATATATACTACTCGTCCCCTCAATTCAGGCAGTGCAGCGAGAAGAGATAATCTTTATGCTTGGAAGAAGGAAAAAGAAGTGACTATGGGAAGTGGCACTGGAACTCAGGGCCAACCCTGCCACACTGGAACATAACACAGGCAGAATTCCCCTGGTTCCAGAACAGTGAGCTTTAGAGCCACATGGGTCTAGAAAGAAATCTGCTGCCCTAACAAGAAAAGCCCAACTACCTGCTCATTTAACTGACTACAGTGGCCTCTATTACTGAATAAATTTCAGTGGTAGCCAAGCAGTAATGATGGCGGCCTGTGGCTGGGCCCTGTTTCTGTATTGGTCTGGGGAGTTATGGGCCTGGAGTGCAACTCAGCATAATACCAGCTGGGATGACCATTGGGATGGCTGTGTCACATCTTTCCCAACTTAAGGCTGTACAGTGCAAGGAGAAACTCCTTCCATTTGGGAGAAGGATAAGGAAAAGAACGAGGGATTTACTCTTGAACCTAGTACCAGGCTTAACAATGAAACACTCACCAAAACACTGAAAACCCTAAACCCAGGACACTGCTCCTGGGCAATGCTTCTAGACCGCTCAAGGCCAGAGGGTACCCCAGTAAAGAGAGACCAGAGTCCGCATTAGTTTCACTACCAACTGACTAAAGTGGCTTTGGGCCTTGAACAAAAATCAACAGCATCAGGCATTAGCTTGAGTAGGTGAAGCAGCCATAATCTCAGCTGGGGGCTTCAAGCAGTGTCACCCAGAACAGTGCAAGCTGTGGTGACCATAGAAGTGCCCACATCATCCCTCCTCCAACTCCTAGCGAGAGACTCCTTTCCTTGGATAAAAGAAAGGAAAATAAACCAAGGCCTTTCCCTAAGAACACAGAGAATTCTACTTGATCTTCCCAAGGTCAGTTGGGTATCTAAGAATCTGCAAGAGAGTCAGAGTGTAACTAGCCTTCGAGCATCCTCTAGTGCTGAAACAGCTGCAGAAACCATGAGGTTCAGAACTCAACAGTCTCCTTTGAATTCTCAGAAGGTCCTCTGAGGAAAATAATCCTATTTACAAAAAAAAAAAAAAAACACTTTAGGAATAAATATAACCCAAGAAGTAAAAGATCACCATAAAGAAAACTATAAAACACTGATTAAAAAAATAGAAAAGGACATAAAAAAATGGAAAAATATCCCACATTCATGAAATGTTAGAATACTATTAAAATAACAAAATAATCCAAAGCAATTTACTGATTCATTGTAATACCCATCAAAATACCAATAACATTCCTCACAGAAATAGAAAAAAACCCTTAAAATTCATATGGAACCACATAAGACTCTGAATAGATAAAGAAATCCTTAGCAAAAGGAATAAAGCTTGAGGCATCTCTCTACCTTGAAATATATTACAGAGCTATAGTAACAAAAGCAGGACAGTAATGGCATCATAAAACCTAGGGCAATGGAACAGAATAGAGGGCCAAGAAACAAATCCTTACACGTAAAGCCAACTCACCTTCACCAAGCTGCCAAGAATGTATGCTGGGGAAAGGAGAGTTTTCCATAAATGGTGCTAGGAAAAGTGGATATCCATTTGTATTACAGAAGAAAGGAAAGATCCCTATATATCACCATATACAAAAATCAAATCAAATGGATTAAAGAATTAAATGTAAGATATGAAAATATGAAACTACTAGAAGAAAACATTGAAAAAATGCTCTGGCACATTGTTCTGGGAAAAGATTTTTTAAGTGAGTCCTCAAAAGCACAGGCAACCAAAGCAAAAAAAGATAAATGAAATGATACCCTGCTAGAAAGCAAAAAATATAAACCACCTGAGATACCCTACACAGTAGAAGAAAATTCATACACACCACCCACCTAAAAAGATATTAAGAACATACTACAAGGAACTCAACTCAATTAAGAAAACTGCAAATAATCTGATTAAAATTGGCAAAAGTTTTCAATCAGTATTACTCAAAAGACAACATACAAATAGCCAATAGATATAGGAAAAAACAATCAATATCACCAATCATCAGGAAGACACAAATGAAAACCAAAGTGAGAAATCATCTCACCTCAGTTAAAATGACTATCAGCAAAAAGACAGAAAATAACAGATGATAGTAAGGGTGTGGAGAAAGGGGAACACTTGTACACTATTAGAAGTATAAATTAGTACACTACGGAAAACAGTACAGAAGTTCATGAAAAACTAAAAACAGAATTACCTCATGATCTAGGAGTCCTATTACTGTGTATGTACCCAAAAGAAAGAAAATCAGGATATGAGAAAGGTATCTGCACTCCCATGTTTACTGTCACATTATTCACAATAGCCAAGAAATGAATCAACCTCAGTGTCCATCAAAGGATAAATGAATTAAAAGTGGTATATATACACAAAAGAATATAACGCAGCCAGTAAAAAGAATGAAATCCTGTCATTTGAAGAAATATGGAGGGAACCTGAGGTTATCATGCTAAATGAAATAAGCCAGACCCAAAGACAAATATTGCACGTTCCCACTTGCATGAGAGAGCTAAAAAATACTATCTCATGGAGCTAGTGAGTGGAATGGTGGTTACCAGAGGCTGGGAAGGGAGGGGGGAAGGTAAAGAGAGGTTAGTTAATTAAATAAGTTGGGTTTTTTGATAGCATTGTAGGTAGGGCAAATATAGTTAAGAAGAATTTATTGTATAACTCAAAATAACTAGAAGAGGCTATTTGGAATATTTTCAACACAAAGAAATGATAAATGTTTAAGGTGACAGATATACCAATTACACTGATTTGGTCATTACATATTGTATGCCTATCACCAAAACAGCACATGTACCCATAAATATGCACATGTTTTTATCCTATCTCATATCAATAAAAAAGGAAAGTGAAATGTTAAAATACTAAGCCCCCCAAATTAGAGGTTTATTTATGAGAAAAAAGATGTATTTTAAAACAGTATTACATTTACTCAATTTTTCTTGTTTTTTCATTTAGTATCACAATTAAGTGTAACATTATAGAGAAGAGGATGAAAGGGAAAGAGCCCTAGCCCATTAAAATATTACCGATGTGTATAAAACATATAAAAATCAGTTTATTCATTTGTACTTCAAAATAATTTTTTGGTACCAAGAAAAAAGTTCAAATTAGTATTTGACTTTTAATTGAATGCATCTCTCAGTTTGCAACATAGATAGGAGGCCAAGCCAAATTATTCAGCAACAGAGTTCCACAATACATTCTTAAATAAACACATCGGATTGACAGTATTTCTCCCAGCTCAGCTTTATCCTTATGTGTTATGAACTTACTAGGAGCATTTCAATCAGTACCTACTGAGAAAAACTGACACTGAGCTTTCAATTCAATTGTATCCTTTTACCTTGTTTAAGCACTTTCATCTTTTGACTAAAAATATTCAAAATTGAAAGAACTTTGACTATATAAAAATGTTCTACAAAAAAAAAAGCCCTCTAGCCTATATTTCATTATACTACATATATTCTTCAGCTTTTTTTTTTTTGCCATTAGTAGAATGTCAGACTTCATATATAAATCACTGAGTTAAATTCCATATTTACACTGTAATAATTTATTAATAATAAGCCCCAGTTTAAGATCTACTGCATGCATGGCCATTCCTGAACTATATTTTACATTTTCACTTTCTTGAAACATAAAGTACTTCAACTGAATTTATTTTTAATATCAGCTTGTTTGGTGTTAAAGTTTCAACTACATCTTTTGGAATATGATTTGAAGTTTTAGCAAATAATGTGAAATCCACACATAAAACTCCAAACCACTTTTTTAATGACACATTTCCTAAACACGATTTTGTCCCAGAGTAGTCATGTAGATAGAACTTTAAATTTCCCTTGACCAAACGGAGAAGCACAAATATCACAATGACATTTTATTCTCAATTAGAATTTTTTTCTTCCATAATTAAAACACAAAAATGTTTGCTGTTTTATTTTTCTAAATGAATGTCCATACACTGTCCTATTTGACCCACCGTGTATTGATCACATATTTGATGCATTAGGAAGTCTGGCTCACTACTAACCTGTGTTTTCCTGCTATTTCTTAGTTTTAGAGTACAAGATATATAATCGTAAATTAAAAAAACCTGCCATATTTTTATTTTATTTAGAATTAAATGGAATCAGTAATAAATTAATGTTTAATAAGGCAAAATTACCTTATTAATAAGGTAAAATTACCTTACCAACCCATGCCATTAGTAACAACTGGAATATATAATTTATATTTTCTTTAGTTTATTAATATAATGAGCAAAAATTAAATTTTAAGCAAGGTGTCTAATTTTTTTTATTTTTTCAGTATGGACCGGAGAAAGGTTCGAACCTGCCACCCCCGGTATATGGGGCCGGCACCCTACTCCTTGAGCCACATGTCTAATTTTTATGACAAAAATATCCCAACTTTTAAGTGTATATATAATTATACCAACACATAACATGTATAGAGCTGTGGCAATAAATCATTGTCTTTCAGCATCAAGAAAATTAATGGAGGTTGTCGAAATCATCTGTAGTCCTATTCCTCAAAATTTGTATATATTCATTGTTGACATTTCATGTAAATTTGTGCTACATTAATGAAAATTCCCTTGCTGTGGTATGATGACATTGATATGTATGTTATTTTAATAGACTTCAGTTGTTTTAGAATTGCATATTTTAAAAGCAATTATGAACAACAGCAGTCAAGGGGTCTTCTAGCTATAACTTAGTAAATCATTCCTATTGTGTACTAAATTGATATGCTATAGGAAAGCTAGGAGGCTTGAATTTCTCTGCTTTTAGGACAGATCCACCTCATTACCTTTACTTTTGCCTGCTCCAGTTCCTCACTGCAGGCCCACTGAGAGACTCTACCGTCAGCCTGCATCCTGTCAAGTTCCAGAACAGAAAGGCCAATCTTACCACAGGAAGAAAATGTAAGAACTGCAAACATCTTTCCCCAATCTGGAATATATCTTTTCTCAGCCTAGGACTCAGTGTACCCCAGTAGCAGTCTACTGTTTTTCTGGTCCACAAATTTGTCTTGAATAGTGTTAAAGTATAGCACAGAAAATTATAAATATCATTTTTAATTCTATTGCACAGAAAAGTCCTGCTAACATTTTGATGCAGCGTACCACAGATGCACACACACACATCACATAATAAAAAAAAAAAAAAAATATATTGCCTGAGTGAGAGCTGGAGAGGTAATGATTTCATTTGGGAAGTAAACTCAGAACTATGCATAGAAGGGCAGGCAAATGGGAAGAAAGCCCACTGGGGAGCATTAATGGATAAATTATTACTATGAGAGAGTCAGCCAGGCACAGGCCTGCTGAAAACTCCAGGGAAACTGTAGCAAAGATGATTCAGAGCTTTCCAACCCAGTGGGTGAGGAAGTTGGAGTATTTATTCACAAACTCCACCTGTTATTGGCTGAGAGCTGCTCTCAAGAGTGTTAACTGGCCTACCATTTTAGGCCTGGGGATACAGAGTCCTCTGGCATTTGAAGAAATCTGAGGAAGAATGAGTGTCCAGAGAAAGGGGAGACATCTATAGAATCCACTATACAGGCAAAATACTCTGAATTTTTCTTACCTTGCTTTTTTACTTTTTATCATATCTATATCTTATCCTTTTTAACACAACTTTACCATCCTTATTAATATACTGTTTTATAAAAGCATATTGCTATATTGTTTTCTACTTTCTGCTATAGAAAATTTCAGTATTTCATAAACTTGCTATTAATAATATACCAAATTGTTACCATTTTACAATAAAATTTTAGAAGTAGAATAATAGTCAAAGAATTTGCATATCATAAACTTTGACTAGTATTTTTTAATTGTTTAACCTAAAAATTGTACCATTTTATATTCTTTCCAATAGAATTATTTAATATCTGCTTCTTTACATCTTTTCCATTACTGTTTTTTCAATGTTTGTAAGCTTTGTGGATTTTTTTTCTTTCAAGTTATACTACTTATGGTAGCAACCATGGTTATCCTAAGTGGTCATTTCAGGCAGGGCACTGCTGGGCCAGAAGAGCCTACATGCCAAAATGTGGAGACTGTTTATATACTTCCAAGGCCTTCTATCACAGATAAAGTTAGAACACTGGACGCTCCAAGGACCATATATCATCAAGAACCCAGAGTACAAAGTACACTCAGTAATGCACTTAGTAAAATGATGACAAACTACAAATTTAGCCCAAAGAAAGAATACTTTGAAGATATAACTACTGTAAGATAGGGGATACTGTGTAACCTTGTAACCTATGCAAGGGAATCTGTTTGAGGTATACTATAAGGACTAATAATATTACTAATGCCTACCACGAGGATCTAAGAATAAAGGGAAACAGGGTAAAACAGCTCTTTTGAGAAGATATCCTTGCTGTTCTCTGGAATTGCTGGCTTTTTTATAAATAAAAGTGAAACTGTGGATCTCTCTTATCTGATTCTCTGATGATTGGCTTAGGTGACAGGTGGATGGACTCCTTTTTCCAGCAGCACTTACACAATGAAGGGCCAGCTGCCCAAATCTGTTTCTTTACCACACGGTATTAGTAGTATTAGGATTTAGGTTTAACTTCTGTGCAAATCCTCAATAGATTTTCTTTCTTCATTGATGTAGTCCTCTGAATCTTTTTAAGAACTATACATACTTTTGACACTCAATTTCCTCCTATAATAAAAAAAAATACTGCCACACTTTCTCCATCTTGACTTTCCCAAGACTGACACGGACAACTGATCTTGACAGGTGGTCTTTCTTGTGTGCGGAGTTCAAAACTTTTCATTCAAGCGTCCCAGGCTTGCCCATGTTGCTCAAGCCGGCACAGCAAATACAGCTTAGCTGTCATCCTCAGGTAGATGACTACTAAAACACATTTGTTGTTTTGAGTTAGAAGTTTTGTAAACAGGAGCACTTTTTATAATTGTATACATTTAAAGCTCAATAAAGACTGTTTTCCTAACCATTGACCAAAATTTTACTTTAAGACTTTATTCCTGAGTGTGATACAGAAACATTTCTAATTTGCTAGTGTGATAATGTGCCCTTCATTCTCCGGTATGTTTTTAAATAGCATCTAAGCAATAAATTATCAAGTTTAAAAATTTTGATTTTTAAATCAAAAGAGAGTCCGACACTCTCCTAAGGCTTTAAAAGCATTGAAATACTAGGAATAGAATTTCTTTGTTTGGTACTTCTAGGCAGAAAACGTTTCAATTAAGAAGAAAATATTACAGCACTATTGTTTAGCTGTGCACCCAAGGACCAACTGGCAATACAATATATCCTGACACTGAGAAGTTTCTGTAGATTTCTCTAAAATTTTTTGACTAACATTCATTTACACAGTTACACATTCTATTAAACTGGTCTAACATTCGACATCACCAAAATGAAGTAGACTTGCGTAAGTGACCTTAACGACTGCTTAGGTTCTATGTGTGGCTCGTCAGCACCGTCTGTATCTGGAGTAGGTGCTACATTGATTTCAGTCAACAAATACATGGTCAGAAACTTTTACAATCCAGCAAAAAGGGACCCTTCCTTATGAATGTTCATTAATCTCAGTCAGCTAACACATTCATTCTTGTACAATACAAGCTTTAAATTCAAAAGTAAGGGTACATTATATAACTTAGATCAAATTTAGGCAATTCGCCTATCTTTCCAATTTTTCTTTCTAGTTCTCTAGGTTTGGTATTTGAAGCCTTTCCAGGGCAAGTTGAAATTTTAAATTGACTTCCCCTTCTCCTGAATAAGTGCTCTTTGAAGTCATTCTCACTCTATAACAGCCAAATGACAGGATAAATACTGTCCATACCAGGGTGGAAGTACTTAACTTTATCAGAGACAGACAAATATCACCATTAAGTTTCACCCTCCCTGCTAGTGAGGCCTAAATAGCCCTGCAGAGGCCTTTCCTGACCCTGATCTAGGTTCTGGCTAACACGGAACTTTCACAAATTAGTTATTCCTCTTGTCGTATCACCTTCTTCAATAGGCATGACTGAACACTTGTCTGCCAGAGAACCAAGGTCTCCCTCCTTCACCAGCACCTGCACTGGGAAAGGTGTTTTCTTCTTAACATTCTGTTTGTGATTACCTAACCTTGGTGAAATAAAAGACATAAATACATGTTCATAGGGGACATTTCTCTATTAAACATAATACTGTTTTTATTCCCCTTGTAAAATACCTCAGATAACTGTGCTTAAGCAGAAAGATATCATGGATAGGAAAAGTGTCGATATTAGTTACTATAGTCTGGCCAGAATAGTATTTTGACTTTCTTTTGTTTTGTTTGTCTATCATAAACTTGTATCCCTGTACAGACTTCACTAATAGTAGTTCAGACTATAATCACTAGAACTTTCAGACCATGTGTAGGCTCAAAACTCAAAGAGAGCCAATGTTTGGAGTCTCGTCTGACAACTGTAAAAGACTGATGACCCAGTTCAAGCAGGCAGGCAGGAGGAGTTCCTGCTTACTCTCAGGAGGATCAGTCTTTTTGTTCTATTTAGGTCTTCAACTAACTGATGAGGGTTACCCAAATTTGAGATAACTCACTGTATCAATTCAAACATTAATCTCATCCGAAAACACAGACACACCTAGAATAATATTGGATCAAGTATCTCAGCACTTCATTTTCTAGTGAAATGGGCACATACCACCCAAGCACATCTCACTCAATGTGAAAGAATAAGATAATGGGAAATAAGACCTTACTCCAGATATAATGGCACTTGGGGGACAGGGTCAGTGAAACCACCACTATGTGTAAAGAACAAGAGCTGGTGGGGAGGGTGTAGCAGCCCATATGCTACATGGCTAGGAGGAGTGAGTTATTAGAAATACCTGCATAGCTCAATGGAACACCTTAGTGAAAAGGGCATGGAGAGAGGGATTTAGCTCTCCTAACAAGCACGAGAGCTCGTGAGATGAGAGCAGAGGTGAACTGGCAGTCTCTACACCTGTGGTGTTGAGAGGCATGAGATCAGCCTTATATTAGGCTGGAGGAGCAGGCAGTCGGGAGCATGTGCATTCTATCATGGACTCGCTTACTCTGACTCTCTCTCCTCTCCTGCCTGCAGAATGCCAGCACAGCGTCTCTCTGCTGAAGGTTACCAAGCTCTGCTAAAGACTAAGATCTATCTTTCTAAGAAGACTGCTTTACTCTTCTCTAAGACACTCTCTCTTTCTCTGGCTAAAGTAGATAACTCTCATGCACCTAACAGACCTGAGCAAGCTAACTTAGAGGTCCGCGTCTGGAACTTGGTTAAGGTGGCCCGAGACCTGGCCAGTTTGGGGCCCTGACAGGAGGAAACACTAGTAAAACTCAGATCCTGAAGACAGAAGGCAGCTGCAGAGACCCAAGACTCTCAGGGTGTCCTTGGTTACGATCAACAACCATGACTGCAAAACACCCTCACTTTCTAGTGCATAAAAAGTTGCAAATGTACACACTAGCCAGATATACTCTGAGAAAGAAGGCCTAGTGTTTCAGGATCTTACCTCAGTATCCTGAGTAGAGAAGCATCAAGGTCATTGTTGTATGTTTTTATCCACCCCACCCCAACTTACACTGAGGAAGCTTTCTCCATATTATAATAGTATTTAAGTAGGTACTGGGACTACTAATGTGAGATGCAGCCCAGAGAGGCACCGGGGAGAACTGAGAGGAGCTGTCTGTGGCCTCCTCAGCTAACGATCCATTGAAGGCAGATGCACTGCAGAGGTGATTTCCCTTTTAAATCTACTTAGTTCTTACTTTCAAAAACGTTTGATTTAATGTTAAATCTTCTGACACAGTTCTTACGTTCCCAGCACTATGTCAAGGCTACTTTATTTCCTTACCCCTTTCACCTTAACTGAGTGACATAAATTTAAACAATATGTAGAGCTTTGTTAACATCAACATACATGAATAACTCCTTCTACACTTGATTAGTATATATATAGAATAATGTCATAGTTATTAATAATAATTAAGCTCACTATGAGTTGTTCATAATACAGTGATATAATAAAATGATAAATACGTGTTGTGCCAGGGAAAAGAAAGGTCACACGGTTGTGATAAGATTCAATTTTTATTACTAGTTTGCCAAGGGAAAGAAATAAAATTAGAAGATAAAATTAAGATAATTTGTGTGAGAAACAACACGTATACTGAATTT
This sequence comes from Loris lydekkerianus, assembly GCA_963574355.1. NCBI lineage: Eukaryota > Metazoa > Chordata > Mammalia > Primates > Lorisidae > Loris > Loris lydekkerianus. The sequence continues at coordinate 69,507 of CAUYPK010051551.1, read as the reverse complement.
ATGGCCAGATAATAATTTAGTGTCATTATTTATCCAATCTATTCCTCCTCAGACAGACTTGAATACAATGCCAAAAGTCTTAAAAATATATGGTATGTCAGAAAGAACCAAGCAAAACAAGGAGAAATAGTTCATAATTCTTCTTAAAGAGGTGATATACAGATTACTTATGATTGCCAGGATATGGACTCAACTTAAGTGTACACTAGTGAATGAAAAAAGAAAATGCAGTACAGATACACAATGGAATATTATTCAGCCAGAAAAAAAGAAATTGGCAGAAACAGAGATTAAATCGGTGGTCACTAAGATGGAATTGGTGGTCACTAAGTAGAATAAGGCAAGCATAGAAAGACAAATATTGCATCTTCTTTCACTCATATGTGGGAGCTAAAAAGTTGGTATCGTGAATGTAGAGGTTGGTGGCTGCCAGAGACATGGAATTGGGCAGTGGACAAAGAGATGCTGCTTAATGGGACAAAAATAGTTAGAAGCAACAAGTTCTGATTTTTGACAGTATAGTGGCATGACTACAATTAACAATAATTTTTTATATATTTCAAAATAGCTAAAAAAAAAGTATTAGAACGCTCCTAACACTAAATAAAAGTAAATATTTGAAGTAAGGGATATCCAAATTACCCTGACTTGTTAACATATTGTATACATGTATCAAAATATCATAGATACCTCCCAAATATGTACAGCTATTATAAACAAAAGAGGTAATGTGCTGAAGTAGAATCACATTAACATGGGCTGCAGACCCTCAAGACTGTCAAACAAAGAAAGTACTATTAATGCAGCTACAAGGAGTTTCAAAACCTATAGAAAAGTCTCACAAAAAGACATAAACTACAAGAAAAGCTGACTTTCACTTTTCTTCCTCTCAAAGCTGCTAGGGCTTGTTAGCATCTTCAACCTGAGATGCAGAAACGATATGGATGAAAGTGAGTGTATGCATGCGCCTGAACAGTCATCCATTATTAAATATGTTGAGAGTCCAGTTTCTGTGCCTCACGATTTCCATCTAAGCACCCCTAATGTAAGGTATTAGGACAGGACAAAAGAGGAGGAAGGGAGACCTTGTAAAAATAAGAAGATTAAAACCAAGTTTTCTGTAGGTTATCAGCAGTAACTTAGATGCAAAGGAGGACAATGTTTGGATTTACGACCGACACCGCTTCCATAAAGGGATTCATAATCATAAAACTACCTATCAATTACTTACCACGTAAGACTAAGTAATGGCTTCTAAGTTTTGTACAAGTATAAAAACCAAACAAATAAAAATTTGAAAGGGAAAACAAAATGTAATGAGCCTATTTGTGCGCTATGCTACCTCTCCTTGATTTAATCCTTACCAATTTTTCTGTAACTTTCTGGAATGTTATAAAAAAATCACTTATTTGGGGGGGAACTCATTCTGTACTACCAAAACATGAAAGTAAGCAGACAAATTCGGTTCTTATTTCTAAAATTAAAAAATAAATAAATAAATAACCAAAGAAAGACTATTTATGTAGAAAATACAAGTCAAAAAGGAGAATGCTTTAAGCCCCAGGACTAAACAGTTAAAAATGTCTAACAAATATTTCTGCTTCAATAATATGCGCCTCTGTACATTTTCTTGTCACACAGATAAGGAACCATTGTGAATCAGGTACATGAGAGACAGGTAGCACTGACCACCCGTTAGCCTTGACAATAAGTATGATTGCTGACTTTATAGAAAAGGCCAGCCACAACCACAGCTCTTTTATATTTACTACTCAACCCTTGGGATACTGCGCATAGATACTCAAATTGCTCACCTAAGCTCTCAAAAAAAAAAAAAAAAAAAAAAAAAAAAATGAGATTACAGCCTCCAGTGTGACGTTACTAGAAATAAAGAAATAACAAAAAAGACTGTTAGTCATAAGAGGAACCTTCACACTTCATGGAGAGCACAAGTGGAAACATGAACTCTGAGCTGGTATATACTGTCAAACACAAGTGATGGCATGACACCTGTGACTGAATGATCAGCAATGCAGACACTTCCTGTAGCAGGACAGGGCTTTCATGATGTCTATCACTCAATATATTACACTCCAGAATGCATTTCTTCCTTGTGAACAAAGTCAAGTTTAGCTCTTTGTGAAACAATTGAAATGTGATAGCAAAAAAAGGAAAGAAGATTCTGCCTTAAACTAATACAAAAAACTGTTCTTTTCCAGTCTTTGCATGAAAGCAAAGGATACTGGGAATTTGCTTGCACCTCTAACACGGTTCAGTGTTAATTCCAAATACTTAAAAGTTTGCCTTTGTTGCATAGATAATCAATAAGTACAGAATAGTGCAGGCCCCTCATCCAAGAGTCGTGGAAAAGCAAAGAGAAACAATGGAGGAAAGATTGTTTCATTGTCAAAGCTGAATTGAGTCTAAATATGTATGCATGGCTGCTTTCTATGGGGTCTTAGAAAATAATCTCTCCCTGACCATGCCAACATTTATTATTACAGGGCATGCATCATTAGAGTTAGCCAAGTTTGTCTTTTCTATTTTTCTTATGTACACAGTCAAATGGCAGCATGCTGGAGCTGGTAAACACTAGCTTACAGTTGATTGTGTACATCCCTCCTCATCTTTGTGTTCAGTAACATCACAGTAGTTGAAATTGATGATGGAGGGAGTATTTCCACCAAGTCAGTAAATACTGCGAGTCAGGTCTTTCTTCTCCCTTCTCAGTCAACAGGTTGTTAAATATTTATCAACACACCACTGCATCTCAATAATGTGTGTACTAATCTGCCAAAACAAGGAACAAAACAGGGAACCAAGGAGACAGAGTCCTGTCCTCAAGATATTACTGGTCTTATGTAATTGCCCTGTCTCATTTATTCCTTATTCCTTCCCTCCACTTACACGTGTACCCATTCTTTAAACCATATCTATTTTACAGGATAGTCATGTCTCCCTTCACTATAAATTTAAAAGCAGACAAGTTTTACACTTTTTTGTGAAAGGTTTTGTTTAAGCTGATGCACACTGCGGATGGCAAAGGTAGGGAGATAAGGAAACAATCAAAATTTTAAAATTGAGAAGAATGTTGTCCATATGTAAAACTAATGATGTGGTTCATGCATTTTCCACAGGTTCTCCTGTAGTATTTGCAAAGATAACAAAAAAGTATAGAGAATCACGCTCTGGGTCCTCCCTCTTCTCTTCTCACCCTCGTACTTTATACCTGCAACTGGCAGGGGCCTCATGCAAGAGCATGGTAGGGTGTCCAACGCTCCCAATTTCACAGAGAGTTGGACAGGAGGTTTTGCAGAACTGGTGTAGTTCCAGGCAAACAAGGATTATTCAGCCTTGGATTAATGAAAGAAGCTTACCCAGGCCAACCCTGATACTGACATAAGCTTCTCACGGTCAGAGAATTGCAGGGTTCTGACAACCCTAAACAGGTGGAAGTCCAGACAAGTGGAAGTGAACATGTGATAGCACATCAACTCCAATCAGACATCTTCCTTTCACCTCAGACTCCTCTCTCCTAGATGCTATCATAGATTCTTGGCATATAGTCGTAATAAAAATGATACCAAGTATGATTACTGAGTAAAATATATTACGTTCACATCATCATATCTTTTCTGTAGCAATGCAAAGCTTTCCTTTTTGACCTATTCTTTTGCCCATTCTAGTCTATTCACCACACTATAACCAGAGTGATAAAACTTGTAGGAAGCTCTTCAATGACTCTGCATTAAAGACCAGAATCCCATGTGATATGTAAGGCCTCTCTCACATATGTACACACTCTTGAGTTTATTCCACTCACCCTCTCACTCACAGTCACACTGGCCTTACTTCAGTTTCTTAGAACATTCCATGTTCCTGCTTGCTCCAGGGACTTTGCACATGCCAGACCCCATGTGCCATGGTCACCACATGAAAACTCTTAACTGACATAAGTCTTTCATGTTCATTACTCAGTCTAGATCAGGGTCCCAGGGCTTACTTTGTCTTTTGTTGTTGTTGTTGATGATACACTTTACACTTTGTTATTTGAGTAGTATTTAAACCCTTTCCAAGACATAAGCTCAATGAGGGCAGGAGTTTTATAACAGCTGATTTTTCTCTGTTAAAGAGAAATCATTAGCAAAATATATTCATATTGGAGGGAATTTGTTACTTCATCCATGATGTCATGGATCTATGAAGTAACATCAAAAAAATTTTTTTAAATGGAAGAAAAAAATGCAAGTAGGTTTTACAGACTATTCATAATTTCTCTGTCCTCCCTCCCTCTCTACAATCTGATCCTAGTCCTAACATTTTTACAAAATGTAATAGCAGAAGAAAAAAAAAGATGAAACTTATTGTAAAGGTGTAAAAGATTACTAAAGCATCGGCAGCTTTAACGTTTAAAAACTCAAGTCATCTTAAACTTAATTTCAGTTTGCATTTTAATCTCTACACCTCATTTTGATAGTAAAATCATCCCATTAGGCCAAGTAAAGAGTAATAAAAAAAAGCTTCATGGTTATAAGACAATTATAAAGCAATATACATAACAAAGATATTTTCTTTATGCTTCTCTTTACTTTCATCTCTTCCTGAGCCTTATTAGAAAGGTTAAGACATCACTTTACCTCGGGAAGGTGGCCGCGTAGTCTTCAAGAAACAGCCTGATGTGCAAATGCTGACGGGGAGATACAAGCTGTGGAAAGGGAATTACAGTTTTTAACTAAAGAGCAAACAGACTATACTAAGTGAACGGACTCTTTTTTTCTAAAAACTTTAGCAAAATACGTCTTCTATACTTTAAGGAAGGCCTAAAGCAAAGGCTTCAAGCCCAAGACCACCATGGGGAGAAACCAGCCCGTGTCACTGGAGTCCTCACCCAGACCAGGACGCAGCCCCCACCCTCCGCCACCTGCCCCAGCTTAGTTTACGCACTGTCGGGTAGTGAGGGCGCTGACGCATAGAGTGCCCCGAGTCTATGGTGGCGCCGCCGTGAAAGAGCGTCTTCACGTCGACTACGGACTTTACGGTTCTCGCGGGGGACCACGGGAAACGTACTACGGTACTACGTAAGCTCCGCGCAGGCGCAGTTGTGGGAACGCCCGTCCCTTCGACGCACCACAGGTTCCTGGCGTCGCCATGGGTCGCCGGCCTGCTCGCTGTTACCGGTACTGCAAGAACAAGCCGTACCCCAAATCTCGTTTTTGCCGAGGTGTTCCCGATGCCAAGATCCGCATCTTCGACCTGGGTAGGAAGAAGGCAAAGGTGGACGAGTTCCCACTGTGTGGCCACATGGTGTCTGATGAATACGAGCAGCTTTCCTCGGAAGCCCTGGAGGCCGCCCGTATTTGTGCAAACAAGTACATGGTGAAAAGTTGCGGCAAAGACGGCTTTCACATCCGAGTGCGGCTCCACCCCTTCCATGTCATCCGAATCAACAAGATGTTGTCCTGCGCTGGGGCTGACAGGCTCCAGACAGGGATGCGAGGTGCCTTTGGAAAGCCCCAGGGTACTGTGGCCAGGGTCCACATCGGCCAAGTCATCATGTCCATCCGCACCAAGCTTCAGAACAAGGAGCATGTGATCGAAGCCTTACGCAGGGCCAAGTTCAAGTTCCCTGGATGCCAGAAGATCCATATCTCCAAGAAGTGGGGCTTTACCAAGTTTAATGCTGATGAATTTGAAGACAAAGTGGCTGCGAAGCGCCTCATCCCTGATGGTTGTGGCGTCAAATACATCCCCAATCGTGGCCCATTGGACAAGTGGCGAGCTCTGCACTCATGAAGGCTTTGGCAGTACTGCCTCCTTGGACCATGCCAGTCTGACTTAGGCTCACCAAGAAATTGTATTTACTGGCAAAAAATAAATATTTGTTAATTTTATAATTTATCTAATTTTTAAAATTATAGACTACTAATATAATTTTTATATTAATACAGGAAGTGTTTTAATGGCAAGTGTTATTTTCTTTGCTTAGGTAATAAACAATTTGTATGAATTTATAGAGAAAGCTATTAACCCAGCTACTTTACATTTAGGAGGGTATAGGGAAATATGTAGTTTTGTTTGTAGTACAGTCGTAAATTATGCAGCTACCGTTACCTTGAATGAAAAATAGCTAGAGAAAATACAAAATTTGTGTGAAAAAAATCTTTATTGCTTGTAGAATATATGCAATAAAGATAAAAATAATTTTAGGCATTAGTGTGATATTTCAACTACAACCTATTTGAAGCTAAATAGTCTGTTTCTAAACTTGGTTGCTTATGTTTTCCTGCATATTTCTGCACATTATTTTTTAGAATTATTTTTCACCTCTGATTATCAGCCTTAGGACAATCGAATATCACTGAAAAAGGTTTTTCCAGACAAGCCTTACCCTGTCTATACAATAAGGAGACAACAGTCCAATGTTTTCTTCACAGAAAGGTCATAGGTGATAACAGAGTTCATATTGCTTGTATCTGGGTCCCGGTAGAATCAACAGAAAAGAGAAATGATACTGAATAAGCTATCTGTACTCTAAAAGAACCCCAGAGAGAGTCTGCAATCTGTTGGTGTTTAACCCACATTACAATAACATTTATGGCAGAAGTGTTTTTTGTTTTATTTTAGAAACTACATAAGCTAAAATTTCTGGGTTTGTACAACAGTTTTTTTTGTTTGTTTGTTTTTAATTCCTGTTCTTTAAGTTGATTTTGTCTTTTAAACCTCAATCCGGCAAACAATGCCAGCAGTTTTCTTATACTACCTACTCGTGTTCAGTGTCCACATATTTAATGAAAGCAACAAGATGAGTACTAAACAGTGCATAAACATACACTGCTGTTTAGCTTTCATTTACTTAAAAAAAAATTACTGTCAGTCCTAACATCTATGACTCGATAATGCTTTTAGACCCTTGCTGTGAGTTATTTCCTATTTGTAAGTATATTTTTAATTTAGGTTACTGTTTTAAGCTATAAAGTTTTTCATCTTATAAATGAATTTGAGAAAGATAACTCTCAAATACTAAATATCATGAATGTAGAGAAAGGGCTTTTCAGCCAAAGAAGTGCATTCTTGTTATATTTTACTCAATGCTTTGAAAAATCCTGACTTTTCTAGGAAATTAAGTTCTATGCAGTTAGTAAATGAAGATGCCTTGAGACAGGTAATTGACCTTTATCTATACCTGTTTATGTTTTACCACACTGTCTTTCAAAAAAAAAACAAATTCAACCTCAAAAAAAAAAAAAAATGCAATACAAAACAATGAAACAAGAAGTTCCTTAGCTACTAGTACAAAATGATCCAGCTTTGATAGTATTATCCATCTTCATTATTCATCCTTCTCTTTGGTCTTAAACCTCTCAAACTTATCTTGACCTTCAAACTTGGAATTCTGCACTCGATATACAGAGAGACAGCTAAGGTTAAGCCCATAATTGTCCTTGTCCTACAAGATGGGTAACTATGATTGTTTATGCATCCAGATATGTTGAGTAGGAAGGAAATGAGAATAAAAATTATACATTGAAAACCAATAGTAAGGGGGTTTTTTTATTTGTTTTCATCTTTTTGTTTTTTGAGACAGATTCTCAAGCTGTCACCCTGGGTGGAGTGCTGTAGCATCACAGCTCACAGCAACCTCAAACTCCTGGGCTTAAGCAATTCTCTTGCCTCAGCCTCCCAGGTAGCTGGGACAATACCCAGCTATTTTTTGTTGTTGTTGGAATTGTCATTGTTGCTTTAGCTGATCTGGGCCGGGTTTGAACCCACCAGCATTGGTGTATGTGGCTGGTGCCCTGCCCAGTGAGCCATGGGCACTGCCATAAGTTTTTGTTTTTGTTTTGTTTTGTTTTGTTTAGTTTTACTTCTTCCTACAGTTTTATATTGTAAACAATTATATATAAATTCTGTTTTCGTTAGTGTTGATATATGGACACTTGCTTTTTTTTCTTAAATCATTCATATTAATTTATGTTTTCTAAGTCATAGTTTTGTTTCTTCAGCATTTTCCTTTTTTTTTAGAGGTCATTCCAGTTATTAAAAAAATTGATAGGACAATTGGGCTGAAGGATAATTATATTCTTGCAGAGCTCTTCATTAATTTAAACTTTCTACTCAAAACAGTAATTTGGAAATGTACTCATATTTGTAAACAAGTACTACTGCAATAAAACAGTTATTTTCTGATTTGAAATAACAACTGTAAGTACAGTTAACTAAATTCCAACAAATATTGCCCAATAAGACTATTTGATAGAGTCTGCAGGTTTTATGGAAAATACTGACTAAATAAAAAGACAAAGACAACTGCAATAAGAATAAGGAATGTAATCAATTTCATTTTAAAAAGCACATTCCATAAATGATCTTTATATAATCCACAATTTCTACTCCATGAAAACATGGAATTATATTAAACCTATGTAGCTTGAAATCTTTACATTTTATAAAAATAGACACCAGCTCTGGAGTGAATTGGCTCTTACCAACATTGGCAGTCATTTTATTTCTGCATTCTCAGTCTTGTGCTGCCTACCCTAACATAATTCAAGCAGAGCTTTCTGGTTCTTAAAATGTCACTATTGACCTAAGGATTGAAGTAGGATGCCATTTTGTTATAATCACTGTCTGGATTTTCATTCACGACTTAAGTTTGGGTTTTTGTTTGTTGATCTTTTAGCCTAATGATTTCATTTTCCTGCAAATAACTATGAATTATTTTTTTAAAGCAAGTAAGGCTAGGTGCAGTGGCTCACACCTGTAATCCCAGCAATTAGGGAGGCTGGGGCAGGAGACTTTGAGTCCAGGAGTTTGAGACCAGTCTGGGCAACATAGGGAGACCCTATGACTACAAAAAATAGAAAATTAGCTGGGCATGGTGGCATGTGTTTGTAGTCTCAGCTACTTGGGAGGCTAAGTTTGGAAGAATACCTGAGTCCAGGAGTTGGAGGCTGCAGTGAGCTGTGATTGCAGTATTGCACTCTATCTTGCCTAGGCAACATATCAAAACCCTGTCTCTTTAAAAACAAAACAAAAACAGTGAAGAAAAGGTAGAAGAGTAAAATCAAAATAGATTGTAACATTCAATAATATTTAAAATTGAGGCAATTTTCATACTTAATGATGGATGAAAACAAAAGCTGTTGGTTCGGCTCCCGTAGCTCAGTGAGTAGGGTGCCGGCCACATACACTGAGGCTGGTGGGTTTAAGCCTGGCCTGGGCCTGCTAAATAACAGTAACAACAACAACAATATAGCCAGGTGTCATAGCAGGCGCCTATAGTCCCAACTGCTTGGGAGGCTGAGGCAAGAGAATCACTTAAGCCCAAGAGTTGGAGGTTTCTGTGAGCTGTGACACCACAGCACTCTACCAAGGGCAACATAGTGAAACTCCGCCTCAAGAAAAAAAAAGAAAAAGAAGGAAGAAAAGCTGTGCTTTCAGGATGACTGCATTTGAATCTCAGCCTTTTCACTTTCTTTAGGTAAATTATATAGTATCACTATTCTTTCATTTTCTCATTTATACAATGAGGTTAAGACATTTTACGTATAGGACTGTTTTAGGATTCAATGAAATAATACATTAAGAAAGTGAATAGTATTGTGTTTTGCACATATTAAGTGTACAAAATTAAAGTTAATTTATAAGAGGTAATATTGATGTTAATTACATTTGCTTCTGCTGCATTGCTTCTCCGCTCCTAATTTTGGGTGCCAGTAGTACTGTTATTCATGATTTATGATCTTAATATTCTTTATTGCAATTGTAATTCCCTCCGATTTTATACTTGGAGTTCTACATTGAATCGAATTCCATATTCTCTTTTGAATTTTTGTTGCTTTTTAGTTTTGTAATTTCCACTTTCATATCATTGTATTTTGTCATGTCTTTTTGGAGCTCCTTTTGAAAAAAAAATTAATTATGCTTTACTGAATATTCTTCACAAATGAGTCACTTAGAGTGATTTGCTTAATTTCCTTAATTTCCTCTTTCCTCCAAACTGGATTTTTTTGGTTTTTTTGAGACAGAGTCCCACTTTGTCACCCTTGGTAAAGTGCCATGGTGTCTTAGCTCTCAACAACCTCAAACTCTTGGGCTTAAGTGATTCTCTTGCCTTGGCTCCCCTTGTAGCTGGTACTACAGGCACCTGTCACAATGCTCAGCTGCAGGCACCTGTCACAATGCCCGGCTGTTTTTAGAGACAAGGTCTAGCTCTGGCTCAAACCTGTAAGTTTGATCTCAGGCAATCCAACTGCCTCAGCCTCCTAAGTGCTGGGATTACAAGCATGAGCCACCTTGCCCAGCGGGCTCAAACTTTCTTTAATCTGAAATGCGGGTGAATTTCTCTTATCACCCATTCATGTCATTTTCTTGCTTTAGTCTTCTCTTTGGATGCTATCGGTATTGCTATTTATTTACTTTTCCAAAGCCTTGGGATAAGAGGATGGGAAAAGCGAGAGCTTGAAGGGTTAAGTATATAGCCTTTAGTGGATGCTAGATTCTGACTTCTCTTCCTGGTTGACATTAAGGATCTTAATGCCAAAGCCAACTCCACTCAGCGAGATATGTAGTCCACAGTACCAGCTGTGGCATATTTATTCACGTCCAGCTACTATTTAGTGTAGAACCCTGGAAAATGTTAAGTCCAGTTGTTTTGGTACTGGTTGGGACTCCACGTTTCAGTGGATTTTCCCACAATTTTCCTTTATGTAAATGTATGTTAAGTATATTCCTCTCATATTAAGGTGGCACTTTTTCTACTTTTTTTCACAAATGTTTCTAAGAGGTTGGAGAAATTTGAAAAGGTACATTCCATAAATGTGTGTTATATAATTCATTATTTCCTTCCCCCCCGAAGACATGGAATTATACTAAATTTATTATGCCATAAATCTGTAAGTAAAAAACATCCAGCTCTGATATAGCATATGAGAATACTGCCTTCCTTTTTATATAGTCTTCTAAATTGTTACATCCATATGTAAGAATCCTTTCCTTGGTGCTTTTGACTGTATTTTCTTTGTATATTTTATTCATTTTATTAGATATTGGGAAGAGAGATTCCTTGGCCATGTTTTACTTCAGCTTATTTACCTACAAGTCTTCTTAATGTCACACACAAAAAATTATGTCTGGAGATAATACTATTGCAAACAAAACGTAAAAATATTATACTTCCTTATTTACATTTCCAGTTATTTTTTGATGGTGTAGATCTGAATTTATTAAACTAAGATATTTTGACTCTCAAAATGGGAAATTTTTAATATAAATACTAAGGAGATCAATTTTGTGTTGGCATCCATACAGAATCTTAACATCTCGTACTATATTATAATTAGCTAATCAATTAATTGTGCATATTTAAATAAAAAATAAATAGATAAGAGTTACTAATTAGATATTTTTATGATCCAAATACTTAAAGAATAGGACATTATTTTCAGTAAAAATGTTGTATTTTGAAGACTATATTCATAAAATTCCCTGTTGTCTCAAGCTGATTGGTCACTTATAAATAGACATATAAGGGTTTGGGGGAAAGTATGGTATCATTTGGTGTCAGGAAATAGTTATTTTGAGTGTTATGAGTCACTGAACAATAACAAAAAATACTTGATGCTGATGACAGGGACAGATGAGATGGCAGAACTGAAAGAATATCAGGGGACAGCCCTCATCCCATCTCTGCCTTAGTAAGGATAAGACCTGATTTCCCCTGAGTGTGGGATATTATGGTACTCTGAATTTAAACAAGATTATTGGTTCTATGTGCCATTATTCAAGAGCATTGCTTTTTGGGAGGGAAAACCATAATAGCAAGAGACAGTGTGGAGGATTTCTTCCATGGTGGTGGCCAAAGGCAGAGGAAAAAATAGCCACTGTGCCTTAGTCAGATTTCCCTTGAGGGAACTGGCCAGGGAGAGCAACTGCAGTATCTTTCTAAAGAACTGTCCAATAGACTAAATCAAGGAGTTAGCATTTGGCCACCAGATACATAGAGAACCAGGAGATAGTCAGTATATACAGAGAACCAACAGAGGCCGGGAGCAGTGACTCACACCTGTAATCCCAGCACTCTGGGAGGCCGAGGCAGGTGGATTGCCTGAGCTCAGGAGTTCAAGACCATGAGCAAGAGCAAGACCCGTCTCTAAAAATAGCTGGACATTGTGGGGGTGCCTATACTCCCAGCTACTCTGGAAGCTAAGAAAAGAGTATTGCTCAAGCTCAGAAGTTTGAGGTTGCTGTGAGCTATGATGCCAGGTATTCTACCCAGGGGGGCAGAGTGAGCCTCTGTCTCAAAAAAAAAAAAAAAAAAAGAAAAAAGACAGAGAACCAATAGCGACTAAAAGGGAACCTGTGTCCTGTGACTTAAAGTCATTAAACAAAGAGAACATGGTCAACACTTACAGCCTGTTGTCAATAATCTAAATCAAGGAATAAGAAAGGAAAAGCGTCAGAGGAATGAGACAGCAATAATGTCCCCTTCTTTGCTCTAAGTATCTGAAAGTCCTAGTCTGGGCTGCATAATCAGAGATGCAAGTAGGATAAATTAAAATATTCATAATTGACAGTGATTAACAAGGTGTGGGATGAGGCTTAAATACCATAAAGGAAATGTGCTACTAAAAAAGCAATAGAACTTCAACTTTTCAGTTGGTAGGTCCTGAAAAATAAAATTTCACATTCACCTCAGTATTTCCCTTGTCAGTTACATAACCATTTTGATATTTAAAAAAAAAAAAAGTCTACAAATCATGCTAGCAAATGTCCAAATTACTAAAAGTTAGAGTTACTGAAATTTCACCAACTCAAGAAAAACCTCATTCAACACAAAGAAACTTCTAAAATGCTTCTTAGAAACACTTTTAACTATGGCTCCTTTACCTCTCTCGTCTAAATAAAGGAAAACTTTAAATTCCTATCACTCAAACGAATGCTCTTGGGGCTCTAGTCAAATTTTATCTATCTATATCTATCTATCTGTCTATCCACCTATCTATCTAGTTATCTCCCAAATCATCCATAAACGATGTATGCTTATAATCTTCTATCTACTTGGTAGGAATTTAATTTTTACATACATTTATACATTTATAGACTGCTTCATTTTATACCAATACTCCACAATTGCAAGCCATTTCTTGAAACAAAACTGCCAAAATGACACTAATAGAAGTGCCATTTTCACACTTTTATAGATTTTTCAAGATTTTACATAATAATTATAAGTTATCAAACTATGTAAGTCTGCAAGGTCAAAACCAGCTATGTAAAAAGCAAAGTTAACACTTTGAAAATTTGTTCCTTAAAAAATTTTTTTTGGGGAAGCCAAGGCAAATTGGCTTGCCTGAGCTCACAGGTTAGAGACCAGCCTGAGCAAGAGTGAGACCCCATCTCTAAAAAACAGCCAGCATTGTGGTGGGTGCCTATAGTCCTAGGTACTCAGGAAGCTGAGGCAAGAAGATTACTTGAACCCTTGAGTTTGAGGTTGTTGTTAAGACACCACGACACTCTACCAGGGGTGACCAAGTGAAACTAAAAAAAAAAAAAAAATTTTTTTTAATTATTATGGGTACATAATAGTTGTATATCTTTATGGGGTACATGTTATGTTTTAATTTAGGCAAACAGTGTGAATTAATCTAATCAGGATAATTGAGGTATCCATCAGTTCAGCCATTTACCATTTGTTTGTGTTAGGAATATTCCAATTCCAGTCTTTTAGTTAGTTTTAAGTATACCCTAACTTATTATTGATTATAGTTACTTTGTTGTGCTATCAAATATCATTCTTTCTATGTAACTAAAAAAATTGTTTCTTAACTATAGTTAATGACATATCTGTGGCATATACCACCAGACTTACTGACTGAATTTGTGAGTTTGATGTCTGTGAAGTGTTGCAGGCAGAACTTCAGAAAATGATTTGATACTACACGATCCATTTGGAGAAGCTTTGGTCCTAAGTCCCAACAATGCCATTGTAGATACCTCTTTTAGAAAAACTCTCAGTCACCGAAATCAGGAGATATCTTCAAAGAGTCCTTACAGCATTGCTCACAATAGAAAAATAAGATTAAAATTCTTAATTTTCATAAAGAGGATAAAGAATATATTGTGGTATATTCACAATGAGACACATTATAAACAGTGAGAGCAAATGAAAGGCAGCGATAGCCAAAAACATGGTTCACAAAGAAATGATTGAAGGATAAAAAAGAAAACAAGACTAAATACTATGTCTCTTTTTAAAGCTCAAAACAAGCAAAAACCAGATGAAATATTGTGTATACCTAAATAAATGTGATAAAGCTTACTTTTTAAAATAATTCCAACAATGAAAACTTAGGATCCTGGCTGCATGGATGGGATATGACATGTCAGGGGAGAAATGGGTATGGTGTATGGAGGATACTTCGTAATATTTCATCTTTTACAGCAAGGCCTTCTAGCTTATACTTCTTCATGGTATCTGGCCTATTTGGGGGACTTTCCCCTTCGAAGGATTCCAAATTTGAGAATCAATGGGTCAAATCACCAAAGTCAGTTGCCTTCAGAAATTCATTTATAAGGAAAGTTTATTAATTTATTAATAAATTATATTTTATAATTAGTGATTTTATTATCTGAGGTCTTGTCATTTTTTGGTTTCATTTTTATTCCTATTTCATAATACCTTTTTTATTTTATTTTTTTAATTGTAGACTTAATATTTTGGTTAAACCATTCTGTGGTATACCAAGACTCACTTAGGGTACTTTGTCTGCCGGAGAGGATTTGTCGTGGGTTCTGCTTGTTTTCTGCATTGCCATCCTCCTGAAATCAATTTATCTTGTTCTGAGAGACAAAGAATGTGGTGTTTTCGGGTTGAGCTTTCTGACTTTGCCATGCATTCGGGTGCTATAGGATATTATATAGTGCGTCCCTGAGAAATCTACCACCTTTCATGGGCTAACCCCTCACAGCTCTCTGCTGCAGTTTCAAAGTGTTTGCTTCTGTTTAGGTCCTTAGAGATTTATTTATTTCCAAGTAAACCCAGAAATGTATTTAAGAAATACTGTAGGCAGAATCCAGTTAGATTTTGGTGGGAGGTCCATGTAAATTCTGTTAAGTGTAAGTCCTGTGATATTTTTAAACTGGTGTTTGTCTCTTAAAGAATATCATGGTAACTTCAACCTGAAATCATTTTAATATAAACTTCATAAACACTATAGGCTTTCTATCCTCATTGCCTACTTCCAAAATTTAGATGCAAAAATCTTTGTGGAAAGTGCTGGCCTTTTACTGTTTTATCTTACAAGAACAAGAAATGTGTCTTTTAGAATTCTCTTTTCCAGAGGGTGCGCGATCACAAGGGAAGTGTGCAACTTGGTGCTGAGCAGAACAGACTTCAGTCCATTCACATGGTTGGAATTTGATGCACTGACAGACCTGGGTTACAGATTGTCCTTGTGGGGTTTAGAATACCCAGGGGGGTCTATTTGTACCGTGAGATCCTGTTCGTCTCCACTTACCTTCATTTCATATTTATTGTCCCCCTCAACTGCCTGCCCTCCTGACGTCTGAAGTCACCGCAGACTTCAGGTTCACCCCTGGAAAAAGGCAGTCAGATTTCCTCAGTGCCTGGGGCTCCTGACTTGGGTGACTTTTATCTGATCTCCCACTGTTTACTTCAGGACTCTTACTTTCACAACCTTTCCTATTATTCTAAAAAATCTAATCCCTATAACAAATCTCTTATTTTATCTTACATTTAGTAGTTCTGCTTCCCAGACTAAACTGTAACTTTAACTGATACAAGAATAATCATTAAAATAAGGAACAGATCAAAACTGAGTTTGGTGTTAACTATCGAATGATCAGATATATTGTAATATATAGACTTGTGTTTGGATCCCAGTCCTGTCCATGACTTTCCCTTTCATCTTGAGCAGTTTATTGAATTTTTAAGAGAACTAAACTTCAAAGCAATTCCAACTGTAAAGTGAAAATTATAATGCCAGTTAAGAGAACATACATTTAACAGAAGTTCCAGGACATGGTATGCTGTAAATGAATGTAGTTTATTATTATCATCATTTATTATTAAATAATTAGAGATTAAGGGACATTCACTACATATGACCTAAGCTTATTAACGCTGGTGAAATTTAAATGTCACCTACTTTGGTTTGTAGACTCTCCAAATCTGTTGATGTTACCTTTAAAACTCATGTTTAAAGTATGCATTGCCGCTCTTCTTTCCTTAGTAAACTCAACAATGATGAAGTATTTGAATAGAAGTACAAAAACATGTAATAGCTGTTACACTCAGTCTTGCCTGGCAGATTAATTCTGGTTTTCTATTGAAGACATAACATTTCTGTGAAATAACTATTGCAGCTTATGCAAGTCTGCTGTATTTTGACTTTGTAACTACCTGTTAATGTATTGTCTAAGGCATTTCATCATAATTTTAATTATGTAAGTGATTACTTGTATATTATGAAAAGGAATGTTATAATTAAATTATTTTTATAGCAATGTATAAAGTAACAAAATAATTCACTACTTCCAATGTATGAGCTACAACAGCATGTTAGTATATGTTATTTTAGACTTAATGAATCACGAAAGCTATAATTAAGTTGGAGAAAGCATTCTTTAATTTATCATCATGTATTTTATAAGAGGTATATAAAATGTAAGAATGGGTTATGTAAACTAAACCCCTAAATAACCCTGACTGCAATTCTAAGATCATAAAGAATATGGACCTAAGCATAGTCTTCCATTTGGTCCTACCCCCACCAATGCATCAAAATCACACTTACAAGAAGTCTTGATGCTAAATTCTGAATATGGAAGCATTCTCTCCCTCTCTCTTTCACACACATAATACACATATGTGTATGTATTTCATATATATTTGCATGTTTGAGATAGTGAAGTGATACTCTAGAAAATTCAGTAGTTTTCATACTCAATCCAATCTCATGCCAACTGAGAAAGAAAGGAGGAAGTATTCTTGCACAAAACTTTTAAAATATCAATTATTTGTCTAAAAAATATTTAAAGAAACAAACTTACTGTTTTAAACTTTGAGAAGAGAATAGGAATGACTTTATCAGTAAGATATTAATATATAAGAAGAAATTAAACTTATTTATAGAAATCCTAGTTAAGTTTATTCTTTACCAATTACAATAATCCCCTAAGGAGTCTTAGAACAAAATGTGCACTAAATAATATAATAAAGCTTATTATTATCAACCCCAAATTAATGCCTCGTTCAGGCAAATATGGAGTAGCTCTGTGAGAGGCGAATTATACTCTTTCTTCAAATGGATGTGCAATTAGATAAAATATGTTCTATTTAGTAGGTAAATCTGCATATTTTAAATACCTCTAGTGGGATGGAACAGACTTAGGCAGAATAGAACCTGAAAACAGAATCCCTGGCATGGAGTCCCTATTTTGTCATAAAGGCAGAACATTCTAATTAGAAAATATGGAGGCAGCTAACACTTGATAAAGCACTCATTGTGATTGACACAATTTCAAGAAATCTCTAGGCATCTTTTTATGCTGATATAGAAATCCCATGGAAATTCCAACACCAATGAGGTTTAATGACATCAGTGCAAGAAAAAAAAATCCACCACAGATATTAGGACACAAATAATCAGATTCAGATTTAAGAAGTTTAATTCCTTCTTATGTGTTATATCTTACTGATAAAGTCATTCTTATTCTCTTCTCAAATTGCAAAATACTTTAAATATTTTTTAGATAAATAATTGATATTTAAAACATTTTGTGCAGGAGTATTTCTTTCTTTCTTCCTCCTCGAGTCAGTTGGCATTAGCCATAGATTTTAGTTCTTGATAGAAATATTTTCAAGACTAAGGAAAGTTCTGTAAAGGGGTAATAAGCTGGTTATAATATAGGGATTAATGAATTCATCGGAATTGGGGTTAAAGATCAAAATGGGGTTCATGATCGTGATGTGTATTATTGTTATTAAACTTGGGTAAAAAAGAACATCACAAGTTGTATTGGTCTCCTGGTATACAAGTGCAAGGATCTCTCTTGGGAAAAATGTCTAGGAATGGAAGTGTAGGATGAGATTGGTGCAGTTTTACCAAATAATACTAAATCCTTTACCAGAAAGACTATGAATTTGTTCTTCCACCCCCAATGTATGAGTTTCCATACCCACTTTTTTCTCATAATTTTTTGACATTTTATACTTTTAAACAATCTCATAACTTTGAAATGATATGTAATTGTGATTTTAATTTTCATTTTTCTGAGGAGCTTCTTCAGCTTTTCAAATGTTTTTTTTGGCCATTCATTTCTCTTCTTCTGTGAAATGACAATGTCTGTCTTTTGGGAGTAGTCTGCAAGGTTATTTGCATTCCTTTTGGTTTAGAACTTTTGAAATATTAGTTCTTTATCAAATATATGTTATATGTTTCTGTTGCCTTCTGCTTATCTGTGGCTTATATTTTCTTTCTTTCTTTTTTTTTTTTTTTAGAGACAGAGTCTCACCTTGTCGCCTTCCATAGAGTAGAGTGCTGTGGCATCACAGCTCATAGCAACCTCCAGCTCTTGGGTTTGGAAGATTCTCCTGCCTCAGCCTCCCAAGTAGCTGGGACTACAGGTGCCCACCCCAACGCCTGGCTATTTTTTTGTTTCAGTTTGGCTGGGGCCGGGTTTGAACCTGCCACCCTGGGTATATGAGGCCGGCACCATACTTACTGAGCCACAGGAGCTGCCCTGTGGCTTGTCTTTTTAGTCTCGTTATGGTACTTTGATGGACTGAAGTAAAGTTTAGTGTATTTATATAAATTACTCATTTCCTCTATTGTTTTTATTTGTCATATTTTCTTTAATAAGTCTTTTCTATTACATTTCTTGGTTATAAACATATTCTCCTATATTTTTATTCTAGTGTTCTTATAAGATAGCCTTCATTTAAAAAAATGTCAACTTGGTATTAACTTTTGTGTGTGATGTAAGAAGTATCTAATTTCATTTTTTAAAATTATGAATTACCAATTGTCTGACACAATTTGTTGCATGAGTCTCCTGGTATACAAATGCAAGGATCTCTCTAGGGAAAATGTCTAGGAATAGATTTGTTTGACCATTATCTGGTTATTTACAATAATTGCTTTTGTCATGTATCAAATTTTCTCATAAATGCATGGGCCTGATTCTTGGTTCTTTTTTTGTTGTTGTTTAGTAGACAACCTTTCTTATCATGACTTTGTAGTAAATATGTTGGTATTGTAGAGCTTTTTTCTTCACATTTTTGCTTTTCTTCAACATGCTTACACTTTTGTATTAGAGTTAGAATCAGCTGGTCAATTTCAAAGAGATTATATTGGGATTTTGATTAGAATTTATTAAAATTATAGACCAACACAGATAAATACTTAGGCTATATCTCTCTTTTTATAAACATGCTACATGTGTTAGTTTTGATTTTCTGAAAATCATTCCATGAAATTTTTATAATTTTTCTTATTAAGAAAATTGTTCAGATTTATTCCAAGAAGACATACTTTTATTGCTTGAAAATTGTACCTTTTAACATTCACATTCTCTAATCTTTTATTACTAGTTTGGAAAAACACCACTGAATTTTGTATATTTTTTTTAGTGAGTAACCATGTTAAATGCTTGTTTTTATTCCCATGATTTATTTCCCTGTTGTTTCTTTATATTTTGTATATAGGCAATCGTATCTCCTACAACTTCCAATAGTTGTTTTAACCACCCAATCTTTATGTCTTTTTATTTTATTTTATTTTTTATTTTTTGCGGGCTTTCTATGGCCTACAATATGTTGAATAGAAAGAGAGAGAGAGAGAGAGAGAACGAACACTTTAGGTCCTTAAGAAAGAAGAGCAGGAGATGTTTGTTCTTCTGTGACTTGAAGGCCCACAGTGGGAAGAGGGGTGAATAAAAGGAAGTGAAGCACACAAGCCATAATGGAATACAGTGTGTTACAGGAGCCACACAAAGACCCAGCAGATTGCTCCTTAGGGGTTAGCCTGGCACGTGGAGCTGTTCCCAAGAAGAAACTACATGCAGAAATCTTTTCCAGGAGAAAGACAGGAGGAAGAATCCATCCAGCCCCTTCCTGTCCTTTACTTTCATTGGCCAAGACCTTTAATGACTGAACTTCTGAGTTACCATCTGTTGCAGGCTCTAGAAGCCAACACTTCATGTGCCCTCCATGCAGGACGGTGGCAGCCCTGGCATCCCTGCTGGAGCTGACCAAGGACCTGCCCGGCCGCCTGTGTCTCCTCCCCGGGGTGTTGGTGCAGCGGCTACAGGCAGAGGAGCCAGCGGGCGGGAGGGCAGGCAGAGGGGGCTGCAGGAGGTGACAGGGGCCACAGGGGCCAACTACTGCTGGGGGAGGGACACCTCCAGCTCGCCAGCCCCAGGAGGGAGCTCGGTACTGTCTCCCTCCCCTTGCACTTGGCCAAAACCGCAAACCCCTTTGCCAGGCCTGCTCAATTTCATGTAAGTTTCCTAGGCCTGGAAACACTGACATTTTGCCCCTAGGAAGGGATTGTAGCCATTCATTTATTAGGTGAAAATATATATATATATATAAAAGACTCAAGAGGGGAGGTTTTTTCAGACTTAGGTTTTTCCCTCTGATAAGCCCCACATGATTTGGAACCCAATAAACTATCTTTATTCTATCCTTGGATTTGTAAAATGATATTAAAACTTACCCAACATACCCAAACATCCTTCTATCATACCTCTTTTTAAAAATGAAACTTAATTTCAAGGCCCAATTTTAAAATAAAGGACAATATTAACCCAAATCTTTAAAAACATATTTACTTGCAGGTGTATCAGTAGAATTTATTCTCTACTCAACTTTTAAAATACAATTGAAATAATAATACAATGAAGGCACCCAGTGCTTTTAGGTGAGAGGGATTGTGATTTCTGATTAAAGTAACATCAGGAGAGGCCGCTGACTGGTAAGTGGCTGTAGACGACTGTAGGAATCTTCTAGATTATGAGTTTTATCTATAATATTTCAAACAAAATACACTTCCACACGAATTTTGTATTAGAAAAAAATACATGACAATCTGAAGTTCAGGATATTGTGACTACCAATGTCAAAACAGTTGCCTTCATTGGAGTTTTTCTATTTGAAAACTCTTAAACTTAAAGGCTTTAAGGTGTTATTTACTTTATTGAACATAGAAAATCCTGCATCTGTCTCTTTTGGCAGAACAAATTCCATCATGTTTGATAAATATAAATAATTATCAGAAGTTTCTGTGCACAAAGTTATTTCCTTTTGTTGATGCCTTAATCTTTGTCTCTGGAATTTTTTGAGATAACTATGTATTAAAGTACTTTTTAGAGTTTTAAATAACATTATTCTCTTCTTTTAAACAATATATTTTTAAACAATATTACTGTCTTTAAAAAGTTGTTTTCTTTAAAGACAAGTGCAATGTCTGTAATGTAATATAGCCAAAAACTTGAAATCAGTTTTCTCTCTGTAATGTAAAAGTAGTTACATAAAAACAAGGACATAAAAGTAGAAAAAGTAAAAAATGCAGATAAACGAGAGTTCTCCACATTGAAGTTAATTTTAAGAATAAAAACCCTAACTGCTCCAGCTTATATTTCTACAACCCTAAGATTGGAAGGCGTAGAAGGTTGAAAGGTGACGAAAACGGTACAATGACACACAGTGGGAAAATGAGTATGAGGGTATTAGATTTTTTAAAAAAATAAAATATAGGTCAGGGTTATTGTGAAAGTAACTAAATAGGAAATATAAATCAGACAAAGAGTATTTTCCTGAAAATAGCTAATATGGAAAAAGCAAAAATAAGCAGAGGAGGCAAAAGCATTGTTCTTGCTCACAGTAATGGCTCAGCAGCTCTCGAGCACACTGAAACTAGCTGTAATCACACGTTTTCCTCTGCTACTCTCTGTCAACCTGATGGCCAATTTATCCACAGTAGCATATTTACAGGCCTGTTTACGGAATTGAAATTCTTCACCAGAGGTGATGCTACATTGCTTCAGAGCACTATAGGGTTTAATTGAACCAGCATGAAAAAACTGATGAATGGCTTTGCTCGCAATGAAGAGCGTGGTGCAGGGGAGAATTTCAAGGGAAGGTTTTAGTCAATACTTAGTGGCTGGGATATAAAATTGCCAACTATAGAAGTGCTGCCCTTCCTCTGGAAGCTTACGTGTGCCTGATTGTTATTTTCTTTGTTGCAACCCCTAGTTTTCGTGATGTTTACGGCGCCATCTACTCTCAGTTCAAGTCTATGTGGCGGGACCAAATCAGGTATGATTGCAAACCTCAACGTTTTTATTACACCATGCTTCATTAAAATAGCCCAGAGGAATAGTATTTTCAAATTGCTGCCACTTGTGGGGTTATTGAGATGGAGCGTTGTAAATCAGCTGTAATGAAATTATGTCTTCCCGGTCTATGCCTTGTCTCTGGACTTGCACAAGCGTGTACAATGCATGTGTGTCCTGTGACAATCTTTTTTATTAAATGCTTGTGTCCTTCAGCTGTGTGTTGTTTAAATTCTTTATTCTCTTCCTTAGCTAGTTGTCTGTATTTCAAATTTACTACTTCCTTAGAATTTTCTCTTATTACCTGTTCTCATAGTTAACAATTCCACTTTCCTGTCCTGATGTAGCTTTTCTTTCTCTATGGTAATAATTACTCCAAATTTCATAAAAGACATTGTTGTACAAAGCATTTTCTTTTTTCTTTTTTTTTTTTAGAGACAGAGTCTCACTTTGTCACCCTCGGTAGAGTGCAGCAGCGTCACAGCTCATATCACCCTCCAGCTCTTGGGCTTAGGAGATTCTCTTGCCTCAGCCTCCTGAGTAGCTGGGACTACAGGCACCTGTCACAACACCTGGCTATTTTTTTGTTGCAGTTTGGCCAGGGCGGGGTTCAAACCCACCACCTTTGGTATATGGGGCCGGCGCCCTACCCACTGAGCCACAGGTGCCACTCCTACAAAGCATTTTCTTAACATTTAAATTTTTCCAGACATTTGTTTCTGGTCTAGGAATTTCAAATTTTGCCATCTTCCTGTTCTATCATTTTTTCTTCTTTCTCTCCTACTTGAAGGGATTATTTCTGGTTTTGTTTTTTCTTGTTATTATGTAATAAAAGCTACCCAAGACTTACATTTATTTTCTTTCTGTTTCTTCACTGTTTTCACACTCACTTGTCACTTTCAACCTTGTCTTCTCAGATATTACTTAATGTCAAAAAGAGATTAGTGGAAATGATATAATGACATTCCTCAATTAGGTGAGCTATGTAGCTTAGCCGTATTTGTTTGTTTTCTTCACCATCTTACTAAATGCAAAGAAATTTTGTTATTTGTATTTTCTGTCCTTTTCCCCTAGATGTTTTTTTCTCTCTCTCTTTCTGCTTTGATCTTTCCCCTTTTCCTAATCCCCACACACCAACTATAACATTTTGCTTTTGTCTTGATTTAAGTTTCTGAGCTTTATCCTCCCTTCTTCTTCCCTCCTTCCTTCTCTCTTTCTCTCCTTTCCTCCATTTCACCCTCTTTCCCTCCCCTTCCTTCCTTCTTTCCTTCACTGTTTTCTTCCCTTCTTGCTCCATGTCTCCTTGCTCACCTACTGTTTTAGACATGACTTCACATTTGTCTTCATTAAGCATGGACTTCTCCCCCCTCCCATTTCTTCTCCTATCCGAATTCTTCTAGGTCAGTGTGGTTTGCTTCAACCCCTTGATGCTTTTCAGGCCTATCACCAGTTATTTCTGCCATTTTCTCTGTTTTAGGTTATTAAAAAGTATATATTTTCTATCTACATCAGACTCCAGAAATTTCTACTCTAAATTTTATTAGGTAGTCCTTATGCCCCTTTTGTTCACATCCTACTTTTTGTGTTCAGCCCACAAACATTTAATCAAAACCTATTTGCTACTGAACATGCCTTCCAGCCATGTGTGGCTCAGTGGATCCACACGGCCATTTCCTCTTCTACATTTATATGTGACTTGGAGATTATCAATAGGCAAAATGTGAACAAAATACAGAATGGTTTCAATATGGAAAAAATTGGGCGAAAATGTAAAAATGTGATTGAATATGGAGCAATTACTTTCTCTTGATTATTTTTTTCCTCCCCAATCTATTTTGATTTTTTTCTTGTAATTTAATTTTCTTTTTATTTCATTCTATGTAAAATTAAGAATCAGGACACACTGTTTCTCCTGAACCTTATGGCGATTCCTAAGGAAACTATATTTCATACCAAAAATTCCCAGCTATGAAAATAGGACAGTCAATATCCACAATAACAAAAGTAATTAAATGTCCTTGCTCTAACTCCCCAGGTCTCACGGCAGTACGCGTGCACGTGCGGGTTTACGTGTGAATGTATTAGGGATGAGAAAAGGAGGATAGATATAAACCAAAGAGAGGTTCTTTGAATGAAAGATGAACTTCCCTGAAAAATTTGAAAATGAAAGAGAAATACAAAGCACTAAACTCAAAGACATTTTGATAAGGGGGTGGCAGATATCTGACATAAATAAAGGATGTGAAATAGTTTTAGTCAAATGAGATGAATAAGTCTGGGGGAGAACAGTGTATAGACCCAAAGATAATTCCTTAAGGCGGGTGATAGACAGCTAAGTCACCTCTCATTAAGTGGAGTTACCCTGGGTGACAGGAGACTCCTAAGGCACTGTACTAGTTTGGACATTGGCATCAGTCAACACACGTCCCATGAGAATCTATCAGAAATTGTGCTGGACAAGGGTGTTGGGGACCTAATGCGGCCCACATGCACCCTTCCCTTCCTCCTCCTTCTTTGCCTCCTGCTCCTTCTTTCCTCCTAGAACAAAAGGCCTACCTGGCCCCAGCCCAAGAGTTCCACCAGAACCTTCCAGCAAATTGTAGAATCTTCCTCACCCCAACTGCCCTCCATGCAGAGGCCATCTTTGCCCTGCCCAGGTGGGTTGCTGTCCCTTTCAGTAAACTTAGCCTGAACCTTTTTCCTCCTGTCTCACCTCTGGCCATCACTGCTACACCTCTCAAAGGGTAAAAGGATACAGATTGTTTCCTGTACTTGAGAAGTCTATAACTTGCTATGTGGACAGAAACATGCAAACAGGGCCTGGCGTACCTTGACAAATTCTTCAGTGCCAATAAAATGTATAAAATAGAGTTTATGTTTTTTGCTGAGATAGAGAAAGAAAGCTTAAAATATGAAGTTGAGGCCAGGCACAGTGGCTCACGCCTATAATCCAAGCACTCTGGGAGGCTGAGGTGGGTGGATCGCTTGAGCTCAGGAGTTCAAGATTAGCCTGAACAACAGCAAGACATTGTCTCTACTAAAAACAGAAAAATTAGCTAGGTGTGGTAGTGGGCACCTATAGTCTCAACTACTTGGGAGACTGAGGCAAGAGGATCACTTGTGCCCAGGAGTTTGAGGTTGCTGTGAGCTATGATGTCACAGCACTCTACTCAAGGGGACAGAGTGAGACTCTGTATAAATAAATAAATAAATAAGAAGTTGAATGTGAGTTGACGCTTCAGGGATGGGTTATGTTTTAGCGTGAGATATAAAAGGCAGGGTATTCCAAGTAAAAAGTAAGAGTCCATTAAATATGAAATGCCCAATTTTGAACAAAAACTTTATTGTATCTCAAGTAGGAGTACAATTAATCAAAGTCTACCCTTAAACTATCAACACAGCGTTGCCATCTTTTTCTTGTGATCATGGTTCTATTTGCATTTTATTTATTTATTTTATATTTCATATTAATATGAGGGTACAGATGATTAGTTTACATTCTTGCATTTTTTTAGGTAAAGTGCCAATTGTAGTTGAGGCCCTCTTCCAGGAGGTGTGCCGTGCACCCCTACACTGTCCCATCGTAACAGTAGTTTGGGTGTGCCAGTAGTGAAGAAGCCTGGAGAGCAAAGGGAGATGAAATCATGAAAGGCATTTCCACAGATTGCGGAGAATTGAATGATTTTTCTTGCAAGAAGTGGTCCAAAGCCCTTCAGAAGCAGTAGTCAGGTGGCACAGGGTCTGGGGACTACAATGGATGACAGAGTTTCAAGTCTACTTTCTATAGTCTGAGCAGTGTTGCTTGTGTGACCTGGGGTGGAGTGTTGTCTTGCAGGAGGATTGGCCTATCTCAATTGACCAATCTCACTGCTGTAGGTAAGCATCCTCGTCATTTTGTCCAGCTGGCTGCAGTAGACATCCTCTGTAACGGGTTGACCAGGTTTTATGAAGCTGTGCTAGATGATGCCAGGGCCACCCAACAGGCACCATTAGGTTTTTCTGATGAATATTTGGTTTTAGATAGCTTTGGCACTTCATCTTTATCCAACCATTGTTCTCAATGTCCAACTGTTAGGAAGAATCCATTTTCACCCCCACATAATAATATGATGTAGAAATGGTTCACCTTTATGTCTTGACAGCAAAGAAAGGTAAGTTTCAAGATGATGTCTCTTCTGATGCTGCTTTAATTAATGCAGAACCCATCTATCCAGCTTCTTTACCTTGTGAATTTGTTTCAAGTGATCCAGTATTGTAGGACCAGTAACATCAAACCTTGCTGCTAATTAGCACCTAGGTTGAAATGGATTCGCTTCCGCTACAGCTTTCATCATTATTCAGGTCTCAGCTCACCCACATGGCTTATTTTAAAGATTAAAATCACTATTATCAAACCATAGAGTTACTGTGCATTGATTAGCCACACCCTTCACCAAACACTTCATTGGTATGAACTGTCTACACTGCATTTGTCCCATGATAGAACTCATATTGAGAACTACATGAATTTTTGACTTTATCCATCTTTTCACAAAAGTTGCTCCAAAAAAATTAGAAAGACAATTGCAAGCATTTGAAAGAATGAGGATGTACCTTACACTCAAAACAAAAAGTACCAAAGTGATAGTACTTAAGGAAATCAGACATTTCATACCTAATAAACTAATATATAGTCAAGACATAAATGGTCAAAAGATTTAATGGATAAAGGGCAGTGGAATGGTAGTGAAGAGTCTGCTGCAATTACACAAACATGATAGTAAGAGGTGATTGAGAGTAGATTATAATATGTCTTTTTTTCTTTTGGCCATTATAAACAATATAGGAGACATTTTTGATGTAGGATATGACTGTGATCATAGTTACATCTTAAAAAATTAGCTTTGCTATAGAAGGGACAATATATGTGAAA
Source organism: Loris lydekkerianus (assembly GCA_963574355.1). NCBI lineage: Eukaryota > Metazoa > Chordata > Mammalia > Primates > Lorisidae > Loris > Loris lydekkerianus. Next base: position 42,236 of record CAUYPK010051551.1, on the reverse strand, counting down.
GAAGATTAATGATCATTTGATGCAACAGTCCAAACAAAAATTAAGAGGAACAACATCAATCTTAAAAAATGGAAAGAAATAGTTTTAGAGAATATGGAATTGGTTGAGAATTGAACCTATAGAGGAAGTGAAACAAAGTGACTCAATGTGTTCAGGCTTGAACAGCTGAAAGAAACATAGTTCTCACAATTAGAAATACAGAAGAACGTGTGATTGGTCTACAGTATATAATGAGATTTTTTAATGCAGCCCTAATTAAGGTCAGATATTTCCAAGGTCTCTTTTAAACCAAATTGTCTTCTTAAAACTACTTAATCATTTTTATTCTTGTTTTGTATTTGGCACCAATCAACATAGGATGTGTTTGGTAAAAAGTGGTCAACATAACAGACAAATAATAGATATCATAAAACATCAGAAATACCCGAATTGTCTTCAATTGAATAAAATTCATTGTCTTTGTTGAATTTTATTAGGTATATTGAGAATAAGATCAGAAAATTATTGTTTAAATTCCTTTCTGATCTGAGTGGTATACCTAATAACCCATTTTCCACAATTTAGAAACAATAAATTTCTAAGTATAACCTTTTAAATACAAATTTCTCAGTCAAATAAATGACATAAGTACAAATATGAAACAATAAAAATATCAGAGAAAACTTCAAAATGCTAGTGGGTTGTATTACAACTTTGGTGTACAAGAAAATTTTACCAACCATGATGCCAATACCCAGTATCATATGCCAGAAAGAAAATATTTTAGAAAACATTAGATGGAGCAACCATTGTAGTGATGGTGAAGTTCTGTGTTTTCACTTTATAAATGCCAGGGTTCTAGTTGTGGTGTTATAGTATTGTTTTTCAAGATGTAACCATTGTTGGGAAAAGGGCACAGAGGAACTCTGTGTTCTTTCTTATAATTATATGTCAATTTAAAATTACTTCAAAATTAGCTTTAAAATTAGATGGTACATAAACTACTAAGTGGTTTTTAAATATTAAAAAAGTTAAATTACAGGCAAAAATGTTTAAAAATACAAATGTTAATGATGGTATAATATTTGGTGGGCTTTTATCTTCTTATTTTTCTTTCTTTCTTTTTTTTTTTTTTTTTTCCTATTTTTTAATTCTTAACCAGGCCAAGATGAGGTTTGAACTTGTCCCCCCCACCCCCAGTCTGCAGGGACAACACTACCAACTGAGCTAGAACAGCTAGCTAGGCGCTTATCTTTCTGAAAAAGAAATTAATGCTATAATAAAAGAATTCAGTTAAAAAATAAACACTCCCTAAGTGATAACTGATGCTTATTTGTCAAATGTTAAACATAGAAAATACAGGTATTTCCTCTATAGAAAGAAAATAATTTCATAGAAAGGAGTAAAATAAAAAATTGGGGCTACAAACTTTTTTTAAAAATCTAAACAATTAAATTGAAGTATTTGAAAGTGGAATTTGCCAAATTAAATCAATTAAATATTTGATTGTCATGTATATAGATATAGCTGTGTGGTTCTGAATAATATATGTTTTAATTCCCATTCATTTCATTTATTAGAGAGAATACTTTGCATAATATTTTAATATAATTTATGTATATTTTACATAATGCAAGATAATACATCCAAGGAATTTTCTTTTCTTAAAAAACTTCAATAGAGGGCGGCGCCTGTGGCTCAAAGGACTGGGGTGCCAGCGCCATACGCTGGAGGTGGCAAGTTCAAGCCCAGCCCTGGCCAAAAACTACAAAAACAAACAAACAAAAACTTCATAGATGGTTTACTTAGAAAATCACAGATGTGTCGGTACTCCATTCAAAAATGAATTATGAAGTAATATGAGACATGAAACTATTTTAAAGATAAGCAGAAAATCTGAAAAATCTTTGAATATTTTTCACCTGAGTGGCATACATTAAATGATATGGCAAACTTAAATATTTAATAAAAGACTCCACATATATTTTCTTGGGATATACATGAGTGATATGAAACATTCACAATAATTTGGGGACTGAGTTTTCTCACTTTTTAAATTTCAGATCTTTTAAGCAGGCCTCTACTTGAAGAAAAATGTTTTCTTGAGCTTAAGTAATGTAGTACCGTTTGGAAAATATGTATCTCATCAAGATACAGCCTTGGAAGGAAAAACAAAAGGGAGCAACGTCTTGAATAGAGTAACTCCCAACAAAGATAGATAGATAGATAGATAGATAGATAGATAGATAGATAGATAGATAATAGATAATGATAGATGATAGATAGATAGGTGATAGATAATGATAGATGATTGATAGATAGATAGATAGATAGATAGGTGATAGATAATGATAGATAGATAGATAGGTGATAGATAATGATAGATGATAGATAGATAGATAGATGATAGATAATGATAGATAGATAGATAGAAAGATAAATAGATAGATAGATAGATAGATAGATAGATAGATAGGTAATAGATAATGATAGATGATAGATAGATAGGTGATAGATAATGATAGATGATAGATAGATAGATAGATAGATAGATAGGTGATAGATAATGATAGATAGATAGATAGATAGATAGATGATAGATAATGATAGATAGATAGATAGATAGAAAGATAAATAGATAGATAGATAGATAGATAGATAGGTAGAGTGATAGGTAATAATAGATGATAGATAGATAGGTGATAGATAATGATAGATAGATAGATAGATAGGTGTTAGATAAGGATAGATGATAGATAGATAGATGATAGATAATGATAGATAGATAGATAGGTGATAGATAAGGATAGATGATAGATAGATAGATAGGTGATAGATAATGATAGATAGATAGATAGAAAGATAGATAGATAGATAGATAGATAGATAGATAGATAGATAGATAGATAGATAGAGTGATAGGTAATGGCAGCTAGCTAGCTAAAGTGACATACAGGTAGATAGGTAACTAGTGAGTTACTGAACAATATACCAAACACACACCAGCTCCTGCACAGGTGTGTCATATTCATGGCTGAAACACAAAAGGCATACCAGAAGCTACTTCAAACCGGCAGAGTGAGACAGTTTTCCTGGAGTGCTGTCACCAGCCCTGTCCCAGATACAGAAGCTGAAGGAAGGAAGGCATTGGAACATGGGCCGAGATCTGTGAAGGACTAAGATAATCTGTGTCTCTCACACGTGTGTGGAAAACTGTGTCGATGAGGAGGCTGCCTCTAAAAGCAGTGACAATTAGTCATCTTAGCCTGTGCTCTGAAGCCCTGGAGTTTAGGTCATCTGAGAGTCCAGAAATGACTCCAGGTAGTGGGACGAGGGAGTGGGAACACTCCTAAATCCTTTCCACTTTCAGTAATAGAACCTCCAGTTTTAATGTCTTTTCCATATTTTGTTTCTCTAAAGATTATCTTTGAAGAGAGTCTTCAGAGATTAATTTTTTTTCTTTGACAGTACTAGTTCAGACACCATAAATGCACCATAAATGCACCACAATGATATATATTAAAATGTAAAAAGTTAATATTTTTCAACTTCTTTACATTTTATATAACCGGGACTATAAATTCTTTGGAGATACAAATTAAAAAGATTGAAGGACAGAGCCATTCCTGATATCTTGCACTACATTGTATTTTTAAAATGTTTATAATTTTGTATAAAAGAAGAAAAAATTACGATTAACTTGCAGGGCTTTTTACCCTTGAAAGTAGAAAATTATATTCAGAATTACAAAAATAACGTAAGGTACTCATTATTTGCTACTTTGCTAAAGGTAAGCAACAGTCTTGTTAGTTTTTATCCAGGAACACTTTTCAGCTCTTCTTTGTCAATTACACTTTTTCGTTTTGCCTATCTTGTTTTTCTTCTTCCCAAATAAGCACTTCCACAGACATACGACAGAGTACTGTCACATGGAAAGATTAAGGCAGAAAAATATTTGAATGGTGATTAATAATTTAATACAGATTTATGAATATGAAGCATACAATTTTAGACAACGTAGAAGGACAAACTCCACTATCCATCTCATTCACTGGGCAAAGCTGTACTTGCAGTTTGATCTTGACTTTCATATATCTTTAAGGTACAGCATATGCTATATAGAAATACACATAGTAAAATGATAGCTATAGGTAAGCAAATTAAGCTCTTATTCGGCACCATCACCTTCCTCTGTGAGTTAAGAACCCTTAAAATCTACTCTCTGAGCAACTTGTTAGGATATAATACAATTTTTTTTTTTTTTTTTTGTAAAGACAGAGTCTCACTTTATTGCCCTTGGTAGAGTACTGTGCCATTACAGCTCACAGCAACCTCCAGCTCCTGGGCTTAGGCGATTCTCTTGCCTCAGCCTCTCCAGTAGCTGGAACCACAGGCACCCTTTACAATGCCTGGCTATTTTTTGTTGCAGTTTGGCCAGGGCCGGGTTTGAACCCACCACCCTCAGTATATGGGGTCAGCACCCTACTCACTGAGCCACTGGACTATAGTCTTCATACTTTCTTTAGATCTCTAGAATTATTCATTCTAAAACTGGAAATTTGTATCTGTAGTGTACCTCTATTCACTTCTTCCCCCTCCCTGCACCTGGTAACCACCTTTCTACACTTTGTTTTATGTATTTAATATTTTTTTCAGATTCCCCATAGAAGTAAGATAGTATTTTGGATATCCGTGTTTCGGTCTGGTTTATTTTGCTCAGTGTACCGTCCCTAGGTTCATCCATGTTGTCACAAATGACAGTGTCTTCTTCTTTTTAAAGCTGAACAACATAGACCACAGTTTCTTTGTCCAATCATCCACCAACAGACACACAGGTTGTTTCCTAATCTTGGCTGTAGGGAATTGTGTTGTAAGAAGCATGGGGCTGTAGATATCTCTGTGAGCTGATATTATCATTATCTTTGGGTATATACCCAACAGAGGGAATTCTGGGTCATATGGTAGTCTACTTTCCATACTATTAGTATTTTCCATAATAGTTGTACTATTTTCCCACAGGGTTCCATCTTCTGCACTCCCTGTCTAGCACCTGTTATTTCTTGTTTTATTAAAAATAGCTATCCAAATATGTGTGGGATGAGAGCTCATTGTGATTTATATTTGCATTTATTCATTTCCCTAATGGTTTGTCATGTTTAGCACATTGCATATACTGGTTGGCCATTTTTTTATTTCCTTTGAAAATATGTGTCTATTCAGGTTCTTTGCCCATTTTTTAAGTCAATTTTTTTGCTTTTTTACTATTGGGTTGTGTGAGTTTCTTATATCTTTTGTATATTGAATCCTTATCACACCATATCTTATACCTTATCTTATATCATATCTTACCTCATAGCAAACATTAATACAAAACAGTTAAAAGATCTAAACATAAGAACTAAAAACTAATAAAACATAGGGGGATAAGGCTTCTGCACAGCAAAAGAAACAATCAAGGACATAAAAAGACAGGCTACATATTGGGAGACATTATTAAAATCAACCATAGTTTTGATCCTAAATATAGGGGGGAAAGTAGGAACCTAGAAAGATCCATTGGGGTGATGTGCATTTGTTCCAAAATGCATGTGTAAGAGAGGTTTTAGAAAGGGTATACACACAACCCCAGAAGAAAATTCCAAGGAGATGAGTCTCTGTTGTAAGAACTGTAATCCTATCACTCCAGTACCTAAATAGTTGCCCTTCAAACCAATTTTCTGGTTGAAATATTTCTGGTAAAATAAAACTATTACCATTAACATACACAAATTTTTTTTTTCAAAAAAAATGTTAAATGCATATTCAAAGGTATATTAGAAAAAGAAATAGAACATCTATTCTGAACTTCCTCTATGCCAGATACTTCCCAATTCAGTTATCCCATCTAATCGTCATAATCATTCTATAAGACCCATGTTATTGTTTCCATTTTACAGGTTAAGATGTCAACTCTCACAGAAGTATTTCGTCCACTGGCACATGGTTCATAGGAAGCAGAATCTGGGTTGGAGCCTAGAACTTGCTGAATAAAAGTCTCATATTTTATATGGACTGTCAGTGCTAATCAGAAATAAAATCCAATAAAAACAAGAACTAACGAAATATGATTTGGACATGGTGGCTGGCAGCAAGTACATTTTGGTGTTGGAAGTGACCCTCTAATCATGGTGTGTATATATATATATATATATATATTTTTTTTTTTTTTTTTTTTTTTTTTTCATCTTCCTGACCCACATGCCATCTTCCTGACCCACTCTGAGGGTCATATGTGTTCACAGTAAAACTAGGAATGGTGCACACTCCTTAGAAACCATTCACCAAAATCATGTAGTCTTAGGGCAGAGAAAAGTTATCATGATATACTGGACACATGGTTGGTTTTTTTCTTAAACTAAACTTCTACATTATTGGTAGGTAAAAAATGGAAGCAAAAGTAGGTTTTAGGCTTCTACCAGGACATGAGTATCTAAAGCTTAGTGGTTCTTGCTCTGGTGCAAAATCGAGCTGACATACTTTCATTAAATATAATAATTTCTTTAAATTAAGAAAATAAAAAAGTCTAACGGAGTTCCAAATTGCTTTCCTGAGTGTTTTCATCTTGAGAACAGCAGGTGAATATGAACAAGTTCAAACCTATTTTTATTTTCCAGTAAATCCCAAATGCCTTAGCTTTGCAAGCTAATAGCTTCCAAAAAAAAGAAAGAAAGAAATGCTGATCATGGCAGTAAGAAGAGCCCAAAGAGAGATCAGACTGAGGGAAGGAACACAGCACTGGATTTTTATAAGGAAATTTAAAAGCAATCAATGCCAATATGAAAACTTTAAGGTTTATCTCTAATTCCAAAATTTGAAAGAATATATACTAAATAAATTAGCCTGGATTTCTTTTTAGCCTAGATTAAAATCCATTTTAAACTGAAAACAGTTGTGCTATCACAACATGCACTAGATATATGAAGTCACTGAAAAAATAAATACAACTTGGTCATTCAAATATAGGTCGTATATAAAAATTGTATATAAATATACTCATGCATATAAATTCTATACAAATATTTCTATACATAAACTGTATACAGATATATTTACATGTATATATACCAATAATTAAAGCAGTCATGACTAATTATGAAATTTTGGAAATAATCCAAAGCCATTTTCTCTAGAAAGTTGACAGTCTAACTTCCAGATTTGTTCCACTTTGTTAAGAATGTGTTTCTTGGCTTTTGTAACTCGAAGAAAAATTTATCTTCCAAAGAAAAATAAACAAAGATTTTAGCTATTTCCTGCCCCTCAATTATGTTCCTAAAAATAGCTGTCATTATAATTGAACATTTTCTTCATTTTATGTTTATTTGATTATTTGAAATCTTCTTGTAATTATAAATAATGGATTTTTAGAATGAACATAATTTCCCACTGGGTTGTTGAATGAATGAATAATACTACTAGCTTTTGCTATATATGTAGCTTGAAGCATGGAAATTTTATACCCTTGCTATCCTAGGAATAATTACACTTTTAAAAATAATGTATTGCCCTTGGATGGCGAGGGCAGTATCTCATGTATTTTTGTATGCTCAGCAGGGAACCAGCCAAAGAAACTTTTGACAATGATGACACTGATGAAAATAAAAATAAAATCTCTCTGTGTAAGAGCCCTATGAGCTTTTAGAAATGGCTATGTTTTTAATAAGAGATAAATGTTTAGAGTAACTAACTTAATAAATACCCATAAGGATCATTATAAAACCAATTCTAATCTATACCAAATGGCAGACATTGAAGGGGGGTTACTCCAAGTAAGACAGTGATATCCCCTTTCCTCGACTTCCACTGGGGAATATTTGGACTAGATTACAGAGAAAAATGGGGGCCTAATTCAGCTCATAGCTGGTGTTTCAACATTTGAAGTCCCCACTCTGCTGATATGAGTAGGTGCTTTCCCTTAGCTTTCAGGCAGTAGAGTATGATCCACAATTGGAATAGAGAGATCTCATAAGCCAAAGAGAGCTAAGCTCACAATGCTTTCCCAAATAGTTCTATTTTTATTATAATCTGTGTTATATATATAAAAAAAAAAAAGGCTGGGCCTCCCTTTGTATGTTTCCTTGATACCCATTCAAAAATATGCTAAAAATATATGGCCCCCACCATTTATGAGTAATATATGAATGTTTTATATATGAGATCATTTACAGCACAGAAATGGTGAAAAGATTCAATGTACCAAGCTATAAATGAAGCAAAAATCAGCAATATCAATCATTCATTCAATAGGCCAACGGGAAATTAGGTCGCTCTGAAATCTATTTTCTAGGCTTTAACTTCAAGGAAATTTGTTGGAAGAGTTGAAAAGGAAATTTCTTGCAGGCTGTCAGTTGCAGGAGCATGAGTCCATGGAAGTAGATAGAGACCAAACAAGCTACATAATATCCGCCTTCGGGATTTATGCTTCTGGGGCCGGTGGGACATTTAGGTTGATTTTTGCTAATGGTTTTGGATTTTCACTTATAGAACTCAAGATTCAGTTCAATGATCAGTCAACAAACTGAGCATGGGAAATGTGCTGGCCACTGCGTTGGTTCACTGTGGCTCACAGGTTTGGAATCCTCCACAGCTTACAGGCTAGTGGTGAAGACAAGATGATGAACGCGTAATTTGAGAAAAATATTTCCATTTCCTTGCATATTTATACATTATCAAAATTCTGACAGAATTGTGAATTATACTATTTTTCAGGCTATTTCATCTAGAAAATACAGAAAAGCATCTCTGAGGCACTGACATTTATGGGGAGACCAGAAGGAGACAGATAGGCTAGCAGCATTGATGTGTATGCTAGATGATGACGTCCAGTCGTAGATAAAATTGCCCAGTAACAGTGTTCCGAGTGAAAACGGGAAAGGGCTAAAACAGACTACTTGAGTAACACAGCATTGTGTTAGAAAGAAAATGAATTTGGAACAAATGTGCCTTAAGCATGTAATGCAGGTGGAACAACCAGAAGTATAAAGCAAGCCTGGGAGGAATTGCAAAAGGAAGGAAGGAGCTGATAAGGAGGGGTAGGAAGAGGCCCAGAGTGGTGGCTCAGAGCTGTAACCCAGCACTTGGGAGGCCGAGGTGACTCATGCCTGGAACTCAGCACTTGGGAGGCCGCGGTGACTCACATCTGTAATCCCAGGACTCTGGGAGGCTATGGTGGCTCATGGCTGTACTCCTAGCATTTAGAACGCTGTGGTGGCTCACACCTGTATTCCAAGCACTTGGAGGCCCATGGCGGGTGGATCGCCTGAGCTCAGGAATTGGGGACCAGCCTGAGCAAGAGTGAAACCCCATCTCTAAAACTAGCCAGACATGGTGGCAGGCACCTGTAGTCCCAGTTATTTGGGAGGCTGAGGCAAGAGAATCACTTGAGCCCAAGAGTTTGAGGTTGCTGTGAGCTATGATGCCATAGGCACTCTATTGAGGGGAATGAAGTGACACTCTACCCCCCCTCCCAAGAAGAGTGGGGAACCTAAGTTTAACTAAAATAAAAATTGCAAAGAGGCCATTGGTTTTTATAAACAGAGAATGAACAACAGTCCTATAAAAAATAAATAGGAGAGTGTGGGGAGATGGTGAGGGTAAAGCTGGACAGTATTGGGTTGAAGAGAGGAGAAAGATGAGATGGTAAAAAGTATAACTGTTCTTTCAACAAAATTCATTCTGGTAATAAACGATGGTGGTAGAAAAAGTAAAAAATGATAAAATCTTATTATATTCCTTAATATGTAACATATTCATGAAAATAGTCTATATAAATTAATATTAAATTATTTAATCCTCAGAGATGTAGTTTGTTTATACATGAAGATACTAAAGCATAGAAAGTTTAAGCAATTTGCTCCAAAATCATCACGCTGGTAAATGGAAGGCCAGGTCTTTGATCCCGGAAGTCTACATCTAGACTAAATGTCCTTTACCTTTATGCTGATAAAGAAAAAGACGCATAGAATAGTAATTTAGTGAACATTTCTTATGCTGAGCATTCTAAGTATTTAAATTACTATTCAAAAGAATATTCCCATTATATCCCAAAAGAATATACCTTCCCTTGTGGAAGGTATACGTGATATCCCTACCTTAGAGACACGAAAACTAAAGCCTGGGGAAATTAGACAAGCTAAATAAGGATCAATCAAACCTCCTCAAGGTCTACGTAATTAATTTTTTTCATATTTATTACAGCCTTTATTTGGTTTCTATTTCTGGAATTCTGGTTCAGAAGGGTGAGTTAATCAAACTCCTGTTTTTAAAGCTTTATTATTATATGTCCATCCATACATTTGATCATTAACAATGTTTTCAGTGGTGCTGTATAGATTAAAAGAAATTAAAACATATAAATCATGAAATGCTGTGATGTGGCTGAATATTCTGAGGCAAAAATTTTCTAGCTACCTCTTTACTAAAATATTCCCTCACTCACTTCACTCTGTATGAGTCTTCGGACAGGTCTGCCTAATTTCTTATCCATTTCCCCTTTCTGCGTCTTTGAACTCCTTTTCTTTCCAATTTATTTTGGCATGTGAACAAGTTTGGCTATTTCTCGTATTTAAACACACACATGCACACACTATTCCACAATGTCTGTTTTGTTTAGCTCATGGCTTACTGTCAAACTTTCCTAAGTTTTGGTTTCCTTATCTTTAATTGTGAACTGCCATACAATATAAATTATGACTCTCTCAAGGGACATTAAGTCTCTTAGTACCATCACATATCAATCACTCCTAGAAACTGCAAAACCATTGGAAATGCACCATGGTTATCATATTATCAAACCAGCAAATGCAATCCCAAGTAAATGATGCAACGGGTGTAGTGAATGAGTACATAACACATTTCTGATCATAAACCCATCAAGTTTTACCCAGTGTAGTATTTTCAGACTGGGTGGTAAAAAATCCTTGGAGATAATTTGGAAATGACACATAGTTAGCAGGAGAGACTAACTATACATTTACGTTGCTCTTTGACAGCCAACCATCAGGGAGAAAACTATGGGATGAGATTGATTTACACAGAATTTGGTTTTGTTTTAACAGATGAAAATTTTAGTCATTCGAAAAAGTAATCAAAGTTCCAAATTCAGTGTTAAATCTAATAATATTTTTACATGATTTTTATCATTATAATATAATTTGTGTAATTTCTTAGAATGAAATTATTCCTTGATTTTTCATATAGCCCATAAATAATTCTGTATTTCTACACTGACAACATGAGAGACAGATAGCGAGAGAGATAAAACAATATATTTGTCAAACATAAACCTGCATGATACTTGTAGCAGTGAATTTGTCACATCAGTAGTTTAATAACATCATCGATGTCAACTAATGTGATTTTTTATGAGTATATTTGCATAAATCTGTAGGCATAGAAATTATAGTACTGGGACTAAGGTCTATATTTCTCCTAGAAGTTTTATTATTTATAGTTATGAGAGAGGAAGGTTTACAAACACACGGTCTAAGAACTTTTGAGATTCCACAACTGTTAAGCAACTGTTCCCTTTTGGTTCATTCCAGCTAGAAATCTGCGAGTAAGGTATATTACATTTCATCATTAAAGGAAAAGGCTGCATATTGTCCAATTTTAAACTTTGTTTTGAATGAGCAGGATGAGATAGTACAGTGTCATACTTGACAACGTCAGTGAGTGGTGAACTAGGAAAGATTAGCTCTTTAATGAAAACAGATTAACATCTATCCAAGGTGGGGGTTGCGATGGAAACAGCATGGACTTTGGTGTTTCCCAGCCATAGTCTCAGTCAGAAAAACTCTTTGAGCCTTGGTTTCCTTATCAGTGGAATGGGGTAATAAGAACAGTGAGGATTACAAATTTTGGTAAAAGCAGTGTGTCATGAATAGTAAATGCTCAAGGGTAGCTACTACTTATTTTAAGCAAGTAACTTAATAATTTTAATAATATTTTTCATTTATTTATTTATTTATTTATTTATTTATTTATTTATTTATTTTGAGACAGAGTCTTAAGCTGTCACCCTCAGTAGAGTGCTATGGCATCATAGCTCACAGCAACCTCAAACTTTTGGTCTTAAGAGATTCTCTTGCCTCAGCCTCCCAAGTAGTTGGGACTACAGGTGTCCACCACAACACCCAGCTACTTTTTGTTGTTGTTGCAGTTGTCATTGTTGTTTTAGCTGGCCCAGGGCAGGTTCAAACCCACCAGCCTTGATGTATGTAGCCGATGCCCTACCCACTGAGCTAAGGGTGCTGCCCTTGCATTGACTTTTAAAGATGACTTTTTAATTTGAAATAGTTTAAGGTTCACAGGAAATTGAAAAACTAGAACAGCATTCCCATGAGTTCTATGCCCAGCTCCCGCCAGTATAATATCTTGTACACCGTATAACCGTAGTACATTATCAAAACCAGTAAACTGATGTTGGCAAAATATTATTATATCAGGAACAGAACTTAGAATGGATGTTTAGTGTGTATCATTTTCTGTATTTTTTACACTAACATGATATATGCTGGATACATGATAAAATGTATAAATTAGGTTGTCAGCGAGACTGAAGTATTTAAAGTATTTTAGACCAAGATGTGGCATGTTTAAGCCAAGTGTTTGGAGAAATCATCGTCCATAACGATCTCAAATTGACATTCATTTTAACATTCATTTCACATGCAACTTATATTTGGTATCAAGCCTCAACACTGCATTTACCATTTATGTAAGCTTGATTTCCCTCTTCCTTAGTTTACTTTTCTCTAAAAAGATCATAACACTACACTGCCACGTTGTTGTGTTGTTAAAATGATTAATATAGGAGAGTGTTGGTCATTTCAGCTCTGGGCTCACTGCTCTGTCCTCTACTCTGTGAAGCTGAGACACTCTGCAAATTAAATTTCTCCAGCTTTTATGTTCAAGAAAGGCCAAACACATCTATGCCTATTAGATTGTGCCGATGGAAGGCCCAAGCAGACAATTGGAAGATGGAGGTATGGGAGGAGATACTATCTTCCTATTTTCAATCTCGGTCGGTATATAGTAGAACCTCTGTAAGTTGATCACCAGGGGACTGTAGCAAACTGGTCAACATACAGAGGAGGTCAACCTAAGGAACTAGGCCTACTGTACTGATATGCACAGGTGGTGCATGCCTGTCTATGAAAATTAGGTCAATTTAAGGGGGTGTTCAATGTATGGAGGCCATGCGGTTCTACTGTGTTTCATCAGCCAGCTATCTCAGATTTATATTGTCCTCACAGACGTTTCAGCAACAGTTGGACTATCCCACCTTAACAGTCCGAAGGCATTCTTGCCCATGTTTTCTCTCCCAGAATGGGTTACATACTAAGCATCTACTGGTCACATCCCTTTTCAGATGTCTGAGTATCTGCTGTACACTTTCTCCCAGAATGCCAAACATCACACTTTCTGGTCCCACCTAGTTCCAGACTCTGATCACGCCACTTCCTAGGTGTTCTCCCTGATCTAGTGGTGATAGAGGTTTCATGCAATATTTTAGATGAATTCAACATTCTTTTTGCTTCTCCAGCCTCCTAATTCTTCTGTAACTGATTCTGTGTGTGAAATCTACTTTTGATTTTCCTAATGGGACCTACACTGCTAGGTACTCTACTACCACACTGGTCCTACCCTGGAGTACAGCCAGGGAGACAAACACTCAAATGCAGGATTCTAGCATTGATTTGTTCATCTTTGACCCAGAGAGAAAGATCCGTGTTGGCTGAGCTCCCTGCCAATGGAAAACAGTATTCTAGTAATCTCTGCCATGCAGCGGCATTGGAGCTAATTAAATTATCTGTACAAGTTGCATGGAATGAAAGTCTTTGGGAAACCAAGTAGCCACAGAACTTGACAGTGATGGTAGAAAATCTGAGCCACCTGACTTAACCTTTTCTGAAAGAAGCAGCCCATCTCCTTCTCACTTAAATGTGGATATTAATCTTCCTTTGTTTTAAGATCCTAAAATAATAGAACCTAAAGTAGTTGCCTTGCAAGGGGAAGGTTATTTTCCCCAAGACTTCCCCATCATCTCTCATTGCTTTTAGATACATTGTGTTAAATCCCAGCATGCTCCAGGGATGGCACCTGCAAAGCCTTACCTAAAAGGAAACAGACATCTCCTTCTCCAGAAGAATTGTGCAACTTTGTAATTCTTTATATGCAGAACCCTGTAGAATCCATCTCTCTCTCTCCCTCCCTCCCTTGACACTAATAAAAACTAGTAGGCTTGTTTTCTTTAAAATTATTTTCAATCTGTACATCTTGTTCTCTGATCAGCATTTATTTCCTATCACCCTGGAAACTCAAATTGAGTTTAAGAGGTGTACAATTCTTCCTTTGTCATAATATCTTCTTGTTCATTTATATGCTTCTTCATATAGCCACTGATCATTGGAGTACAGTGGCATAATGATGGATATGTTTTTATAACACATGGGCTAGAAGATTTTATTAGTGAAGCTGATATAAACAAATCTAAACATTGCAGTCTTCACCTACACTTGGCCTTATTTATGGGCTGTTGAAAATGCAACGATGAAACAATGATGGTTGTGAAAGCAATTTATAAACTCAGACTTGTTTTTAAATCCAGACAGATATAAATATTAGGGAAAGTATACATCCCATCGAAATATTATTCTATTAGCAAATGAGAAAAGATATATCAAAATAAAATAAATATATCTCAATTAAAAAGAAACTCGATTATTATCAGGAGATAAAGTACCATGTGGCCCAGCTCTCTTAGATTTTTTTTATTTTGCCTTCTTGGTACTTACCATAATATGTAGATATTAACAAAAATGGATGAAAGAAACTCAATAATTTATTGAATACATTAGTTGGTTTTATTTATTACATTTATGAATTATGAGGGTTTATGGCAAGTATTTATGTTTTAGAAGTCCAACTGTTCTATGACAATTTGAGCTTAAAATATGTGAAAAGTATTCATATTAACAATAATGTAAAATTTAATTTATATTTTAGAGATGAGTACTAATAAGAAAATGGCATGCATATTATGTTTTTGAAATAAGTCACAGTATTAAACCGTGAACAGAGTTTCTTGGTGAAATTTACAAGAAAAAAGTAATGAGACCCCAAACGGTTAACTGGTTTGCTCGAGGTCAGATGACTAGTAAATGGAAAAGGGATGGGAGGAAGATTTTCTAGTCTGCTGCTGCTGTAGTTATCGAGTTCTTGGTACAGTACCCATGTGGCTTAAGAAAGCTGCTGTCAGCACTGACCTCTCATTTATTGGTACTTCATATCACTTTGAAAACCTCTCTACTGGTCCTTAAAGGAAGGGCATACTGTGTTGGGGGACATCAATCTTACCACTGTCATCAAATATTATCTTCAGGAAACAAAACCACCCCCATTATTCAAATCCTCAGGTGCTTTTATTCAGAACAGGCACATTCCAATTGTCAACAAATGGCTAAACTTACAGACTCCTTCTTAATTGGCCTTAATTCTTAACTGATGAGCTATAAATACTCAAAGGAATTTTTAAATGAGACCTACACTTACTTCTCCTTGAGTAAAGAAGGATTACAACACAATTTGACATGCTATGAAATATGCATAAGGAAAGTAACCTCTTTGTTATTAAAAACAAAAAGAAGCAGAAGCTTGGATTCTGTAGTTTAGCTGCAGACATGAATTTCAAACGCATTTCAGAAATGCTTAATTTTAATTCTTCCTCTTTCTCTGAACCCCTCTAGAGAAAATCTGTGTGAGTTATGAAGACACAGTGTTAAAAATCACAAAATTGATCTCAAGTTCAGCAACCAAAAAGATCTTTCCCTGATGCTCCCTGATTGTGCAAGCTACTCTCAAAACTACCACATTTTAAAGGATAGGCACATGGAATACTGAGTAATCAATATATTTTTCTATAAAAATTATTTTAGAAATGATTTCTACTCTGAATTTTGAGAAACAAAATGATATCCAATAGGTGATAAGATGTATAAGAACAGACTAAATAAAACCATTGGATCTGAATGAATTTTTTATTAGATATATAAATCTTCTGTTCTTTTATTAAGTCCTACAAAGATTTATTAAATTTTCTGTGATTTGAGATATACTTCAGAATTGTAATAAAAAAGATGGATGGATTTTAATCCAGTTTCATAATGATCCAGTGGGTTGATTGCAGCATTTTGATACAGAGAATATAGAGACGTTATAAAAAGAAGATTTATTTTTAAATTATAACTTTTGAAAGTTATAATCGATTCTTCGGTACATGCAATTGTCATTAGCCACTGAGTTTTCTCTTTAATGTCTTTCTATCAAATAATCGATTTTTAACTCAAATGACTAATAAAGGCTACATTTGTAAAAAGAATTGCCAAAAACTATCACAAGTGAAATAACTTTAAAACACTGCTTATATACAACCGTAGGTATAGTAAATAAAATCTAATATTGCTATATTTATTGTAATTATATTTTTGAGATTTTCCTGCACTCTGCCATGTAATGCACCCAAATTTTTATTTGGGCCCAAAGGAAAAGCATTTTCTCCATTTTCAAGCTAAAATTTGTTGAGCTTTTCATAAGGCTCTCATTTCTTTTATCTCGTTAACATTGTGAAGTGTTTGTTGTGTGTGTGTTTCTAAAAAACCTAAAATCACATTTGTACTCAATTCTAGAAACAGTAAAGGGCTATAGTGTGTACCCCTGCCCTGCCCTGCTCTGCTGCCTTTAGTCTCCATTGATTATCCACATCATTTATGTTTCAGATTCCTTTTAGAAGAACCTCCTCTCCTCCCTATTTGTTCCCTGATCATGAACTGAAATATAGCTACCTTCTTTCATTCCTCTTCCATTCACTCAGCAAATACAAGTTGGGAGCCTAATACATGTCAGGTCCTCTGGTGGGTCTTGTAACTATGGAAGTAAAAAGAAGTGAAGAATCCCTCCTCTTCATAACCTTACAAGTTAGAGAAAGAAGAAAGATAGTAAATGGACATACGCATATGTCAATACGTATAATGACATTTACTAATCAGGTTAAAGGGGTATGAAGAGCTTGTCATGTACAGTATTGAAGAAAGTCCTCTTTGATAAGGTGACTTAGTGGTGACCTATAGGAAGGAAGCACAGGTCTGAATGGTGGGGATATCTGGGGGATACACCTGGTTTATTTCAGGAAAGCAAGGAGGTCAGTGTGGCTAGAATAGTGTCAAGGAGGTGTCAGAATTAGCAGAATAGGAATCAGATTTTCTGCAGTTCTATAGGCCATTGCGAGGACTTTGGCTTTTCCTTCAAATAAAAGCTTCTGGAAGCTTTGAGCAGCAGGGTGTTAAGGCTGGATTCATGTTTCTAAGGATCATTCTCAGAGCTGCTTGGAGAAGAGACCTTAGGAAGTACAAGGGTAGAGGAAGGAGACTGGTCGAGGTACTGCTGGAAATGCCCAGGTTTCTAGCAGTGAAAGGCGGTAAACTATGGTTGAATCTTGGGTATATTTTGGAATTTTGTTGATTGATTAGCTGTATGATGTAAAAGAAAAAAAACCCCAACTACCTCAAGGATCATACCAGCTTTGGAGCCTAAACAACTGATATAAGAGGTGCATGTGAGTTAGAAGAACCTGTATAAAGAACAAGTTTGAAAAGGGTATTGAGACTTTTCCTTGGACAGACAAAGTAAGAGATGCCTACTAGATTACCAAGAAATCACAAGTGGGCATTTGGAAAAGAAGTCTGAAGTACAAGGACGGAGCCCCAACTGGAAATGTATATTTTTTCATTGCCGAAGTCCAGATGTTTTTTAAAGACATGAGATTGCATAACATTAGATAAAGAAGACATGAAAACATCCAAGTTCAGAGTTGTTGGATAAAAAAATGGAACTGGCATTTTTTTGTAATGAAATCATTGATTAGGAGAAGGAACAAGTAGATTACCTGGATAATTAATTGATCAAGTGTTAGCATTGATCAAGTGTTAGGCATCTTAGTTTGGGTTCCTTTGAAAATAGAGCCTGAGATAAAAATTGGGAAAAGGTAATTTATTTAGGATGTGATCATGAAGCCAAAATGAGGGATGGCAAGAATGTTACAGGGTCAGATCGACATAAGGATGCATTCTTAATCCACTCACCACTGTGCGGAACTGGGGATTCCTGGAGTTAGCCAGGGAGTAGGGCAGCTCCCTCCCTTCACTGATAGAAGGTTGCTCTCTGAAACGTTGACTTTCCTACCTTACCAGGCTGCACATGTGAAAAGACTCCTCATGAAGTCCCTGAGGATGAAGTCAGAGTAATGTCTGGATTTGGCCTGAGGTAGTATCATTTCAGAATAAGTTTTAATTTAAAGAGAACTGTGCGTCACTTCTACATGAAATGCTGATATAGGTTAGAATCTACTTGAAAAGCACCTCAGTCCTCTGCTTAGGAAAGAAATGTTTTCATTGTTTTTTTGTATTGTGTATTCTCTATAGATAATTTCTATGATGTTGTTCTCAATATGGGCAGAATCCAGGTAGGTGGAGGTGATTTTTACAAGTAATAAAAAAGAAGAGTCAGTTCCTCAGCCTTTCAAAAATGTCTATGGCATTCATTGATTAACTATGATAGCAAAGTCTGCAGTACAACCCACAGAAATATAAGGAGTGTCTGTATGCAATTGTAAAGGTATCAACAGTTCTGCCAGCTTTAAGACTTCTTTTGTTTGAATTCCCTGGACGAAAGGGCAATGGTTGGTTAAATTTAACCGCAGCTCAGAATACTAACAATAGTGCCTCTGAGAGAAAAGGATGGAATGATAATTTAACATAGGGACATTTTTTAGGAGTTTTTTGTCAGAGGAGTTAAAACCAAAACTAGAAATTAGTAAGTAGTCATTGAAGACTTTTGGCCATAAGAGTTGTGAAGTGAAAATGAGCTTAACCTGTCAAGTAGCTCGGATGAAATACATCAAGGAGATGAAAGGAGAATAGAACTTAGTGCAGAAACAATTGTAGTAGCCTCTAAATGGGCACACTGACAGTCAGGTGCATGTCGAGGAACCCCAGAAAAAAGAATCTGTAAGACTTAGCACACCCTAGCCATACAAAATGTGAGCCTAGAACCAAACAAGAATTTAGTACGAATTTCAGCCTAGATGGCAGAATGGAGAGGGTAGAGTAGAGAAAATACAGTCATAAGAAGAAGTTATGAAAGGTTTAGCTTCGCTTTCACTTTTGAAATAAAAAGATCGCTAAACATTAGGACATGCTGCATTGAAGATGTTAATGCTGTAAATAAGCTTTTCAGAAGGGGTCTGACGACTCAGGATACAAAATCAATACCCACAAATCAGTAGCCTTTGTATATGCCAACAATAGTCAAGTCAAGAATAAAATCAAAGACTCTATTCTTTTTATACTAGTGCCAAAAGAAGATGAAATACCTGGGAATATGTCTAACAAAGGACATGCAAGATCTCTATAAAGAGAACTGTAAAACCCTGAGAAAGGAAATAGCAGAAGATGTCAACAAATAGAAAAACATACCATGCTCCTGGCTGAGAAGAATCAACATTGTTAAAATGTCCATACTACCCAAAGCAATCTACAGGTTTAATGAAAGCCCCATCAAAGCACCAATGTCATACTTTAAAAAACTTGAAAAAACAGTAGCTCAATTCATGTGGAATCAGAAAATATCTGAATAGAAAATACTGTTATTAGAAATAAAACAAATCTGGAGATAAATAAATAAACAACAATAAACAACATTTATTAAAATGTTGTCAGAATTCAGGTTATATTACAAGTCTATAGTGATCAAAACAGCATGGTACTGGTACAAAAATAGAGACATAGATCTATGGAATGGAATAGAGCATGTAGAGATGAACCCAGCTACATATTGTCATTTGACCTTTGATAAACCTAACAAAAGCATGCACTGGGGAAAAGAATCTGTATTTAATAAATGGGGCTGGGAGAACTGGTTAGCCACATGTGAAAGACTGAAACCAGACCCACACCTCTCACCATTGACAAAAATTGATTCTCACTGGATAAAATATTTAAATTTAAGAACAAAACAACAAAAATTTTAGAAGAGAGTGTGGGGAAAACACTTGAAGATATTGGTCTGGGAAGAAACATTATGAGGAAGACACCCCTCGCACCCCCGGCAATTGCAGCAACACCAAAAATAATTAACTGGGATTTGATCAAGCTAAAAATCTTTTGCATAGCTAAGAATACCACAAACAAAGCAAACAGACAGTCTTCAGAATGGGAGAAGATTTTTGCATGTTATGAATCTGACAAAGGCCTGATAACTAGAATCTACAGAGAACTCAAATTAAACAATAAGAAAAGAGCAAACAACCCCCTTTCTAAGTGGGCAAGAGACTTGAACAGAAACTTCTCTGAAGATGACAAATGGTCAACAAATACATGAAAAAATGCTCATCATCTTTAATCATCAGAGAAATGCAAGTCAAAACCACTCTGAGACATCACCCAACCCCAATAAGATTAGCCCATATTACAAAGTCTCAAAACTGCAGATGCTGGCGTGGATGTGGAGAGTAGGGAACACTTCTACACTGTTGGTGGGATTACAAACTAATATAACCTTCATGGAAAGAAGTATGAAGAATCCTCAAAGAATTAAAAGTAGACCATCCATTTGATGCCACAATTCCATTGCTAGGTATATACCCAAAAGAACAAAAATCATTTTACCACAAAGTCATTTGTACCAGAACGATTACTGCAGCCCAAGTCATAATTGCCAACCCTAATGCCCATTAAACTATGAATGGATCAACAAATTGTGCCAGATGTAAACCATGGAATACTATTCAGCCATAAAAAGATGGAGACTTTATATCTTTTATGTTTACCTAGATGGAGCTGAAACACATTCTTCTTAGTAAAGTATCACAAGAATGGAAAAATAAATATCCAATGTACTCAATACTAATATAAAACCTATACAATAAACATCAATAAACAATAAAACACAAATATATTCTAGTATGGGGGCAGGGGAAGGAGAGAGGATGATTGGCAGGAGTAGGGAGGGCCTTTGGCAGGATCCCACGGAACGGGCACATTCAAGGGAGCATAGCACGCTCCTTGGGTGAGGGGGGTTCTTTTACAACTGGAACTTTACCTTGGAAGTGAGAAAAATGTAATTTAAAAATCTGTGCCCTGTATCCGAAAAAAAAGGTTAGAGGCAGTTAAATCAGGTCGAGGTCCAATATCACTGGCTCATTAACCAAGAATCTAACTATTATTCTTCACTGCCCTCCATAGCACCAATGACGGGTAAGATTCTCAAAGCAGGGACAACCTAAGACAGGATATGGAGAGGCTGCATGGTGGATTACATTCATAGTACCCAAAGACAGGTAAGATCACTCTGCATTCAGTCAACCTAAGACAGGGACCAAACCATTGATGTTTGTATCCCCATGACGGGAAAGACTGAAATTGCAAGAGCAGGCAACCTAAGACAGGGGCTATGTTTTTCTGCCATACAAAAAACAAAAGAGGGAATTGTTGAGCCCTGCCATGTGCCTGAGGCCTAGTGCAACTTCCCGAGCCTGACTAGAAGTAGATCCATCGAGCTACTTCCGCGTAGCAACAACTCAGCAAGGCCCGGCCTGAAACTGCCTCTTCCTAGATACAGCCAATGTGCTACCATGCCGCTGGCCCGACCCTGTCATGCACCTCTTCCCCCGCCTTCTTTCCCCGCTCCTTCTCCACAATAAAAAAAATAAAAAAATAAAAATAAATAAATAAATAAAATAAATAAATAAGTTCTTAAAAAAAAAAAAAAGAAGGAAACATTCTGTAAATATCTATTAGTTTCACTTGTTCTCAAGTGCAGATTAAATTCAATGTTTCTTTTTTTGATTTTCTGTCTTGATGATCTCCTAATGGTGAAAGTGGAATGCAGACATTGCCTGTGATTATTATATTGGTGGCCATAACTCTCTTTAGCTCTCTTAATATTTGTTTTATATATCTTGGTGCTCCAATGTTAGATGTTTTTATATTTATAAGTGTTGCATTCTCTTGCTGAATTGGCTACATTATCATTATATAATGACTTTCTTTATGTTTGCAGTTGTGCTTTGAAATCCATTTTATCTTATAGCAGTATAGCTACTCTAGTCTTTTTTGGTTTTCATTAGCCTGGAATATTTTTTTCATTCCCCATTCTTTCCTTTTCAGTATATGTGAGTTTTTGTTTTTGTTTTTGTTTTGAGACATAGTCTCACTATGTCACCCTCAGTAGAGTGCTATGACATCATAGCTCACAGCAACCTTAAAAACTCTTGGGCTTAAGTGATTCTCTTGCCCAAGTCTCCCAAGTAACTGGGACTACAGGGGCTCACCACAATGCCCAACTATTTTTTGTTGCAATTGTTATTGTTGTTTAGCTGGCCTGGGCTGGGTTTGAACCTGCCAGTCTTGGTATATGTGTGGCTGGCACCGTAACCACTGTGCTATGTACACCGAGCCATATATATGCCTTTTTATAAGTATCTTTTTGTAGACAACACCATATATATGCGTTTTTATAAGTAAAGTGTCTTTTTGTAGACAACATATAGTTGGCTTTTGTTCTTTTTTTTTTTTTTTTTGGCCAGGGCTGGGTTTCAACCCACCACCTCTGGTATGTGGGGCTGGCGCCCTACTCCTTTGAGCCACAGGTCACCATGGCTCTTGTTTTATTTTATTTTTATTATTTTTTATCCACTCAATTACTCTATTTCTCTTGATTGGAAAGTTTAATTCACTCACATTTAATGTTATTATTGATATGTAAGTACTTACTACTGCCATGTTGTTATTTAATTTCTGGTTGTTTTGTAGTCCTCTTTTTCTGTCTCTTTTTCTTCTTTCTTATCTTCATTTGTTAAAATATTTTCTCTGGCAGTTTGTTTTACTTGCTAAGTTATTGCTATTTTTTTGCATCTGTTCAAGTTTTTTGGTTTGAAGTTACCACAAGATCTGAAAAGAACATTTTAAAACAATATATTTTAAGCATATGACAACTGTGTTTACATACTTACCCACATATAAACAACTAGAGAGAAATATAACAAAAATTTTATCCTTTAGCTCCATCCCTGCCCCCCCCACTTTTTAACCTTTTTATTATTTTCATCCATATCTTTTTATATTATAGTATCTATATTTGGAAAAAAAATGTAGTTTTTTTTGTATTTTTGTCTTTTAATCTTCCTGCTCAGGTTATAAGTGATTTATGCACTATGATTACACTAATAATTTCCTGTACCTGCAGGTTTATTGTTACCTGTGAGTTGTATATCTTTAGATGATTCCTTATTATTCTGTAGCATTTTTTCTTTCATATTAAAGAACTTATTTTGGTATTTCTTATTAGGAAGATCTAATATTGATGAAGTCCTCAGCGTTTGTTTGTCTGGAAAAGTCTTTATTTCTCCTTCATGTGTGAATAATATTTTTGTGGCATATAACATGCTTATGGTTAAGTTTTTTTTTTTTTTTTCCCCTTTCAGCCCTTTTAATATATAACACTACTCTATCCTGGTCTGTAAGGTTCTTAATGAGAAGTCTTCTGCCAGGTTGATTGAAGCTGCTTTATAGGTTATTTTTTTTTTTCCTTTTTCTTCCTATTCTTAGCATTTTTTCTTTATCCATGACCTTTAGGAGCTTGATTATTAAATGCCTTGAAGTCTTCTTCTTTGGGTTAAATCTGCATTTACTTCGATGCCCTTTTTGATATATTTTTCTAGATTTGGAATGTTCTGTGCTACTATTTCTTTAAATAAAATGTATTTTCTTTTTTCTTTTTACATAAGAGGCTTTATTTGAAGGGATCAGGAATTCAATCAAATTCAAATGAATTTCACCCTAATTTCTCTCTTTACTCCTCTAAGTCCAATCACTCTTAAATTTGCCTTTTTAAATTACTTTAGAGATATTCTTAGTGTGCTTAATTCTTGATTATTCTTTTTTTCCTCTTTTTCTCTTCTGTGTATTTTTAAATACACTGTCTTTAAGCTTACTACCTTTTCAGTTAATACTTCTGTTGAAAGACTCTGAAGCATTTCTAAGTTTGACAACTGAAGTTTTAAGCTTCAGTATTTCTGAATTTTTTATTACCTCAATTTCCTTATAAAATTTATTTGATAGGCTTCTGAATTCCTTCTCTGTGCTCTCATTAAGTTTATTAGGTCTAGTCAGGACAGTGAAGTATTTCTTTTAATTTCACAGTCTGAGCTTATTTGAACCCATCCTTTTTAAGAAGGCTTTCCTCATATTCAAAGGTAATTGAGTTTTGTGATCTATGTCTTTGGTCACTGAAGTATATAAACGCTGGGCATGCCCTAAACCCAGTAATTCTATGAAACTTTTACCATCTTGATGGACTTAAGTAAGTTATTATAGAATTTCCTGGATTATCAGACAAAGTCTCTCTCCTTTCCCTCACTGTCTTCTAGGCTTCTGGAGTTGGGAGAGGAAAGGTATTGGTACTCCTCATGACCACCAGAACCAGCTTACACCTGAAGCCAGCCCAGTCTCACCCAACACCAGTGGTGAGTGTTTTCTTGCTACCTTTCATGTTTATTCAAATCCCAAGGTATGTATAGTCAGCAGGTGGTGTATCCTACCAGGACTGGGTCATTTCTTTTAGTGAAGGATCTTTATTTCTGTGCCTCGGTAGGTAGAAATTCTAATAGAGAACTAAGGTCTAGGCTCAAAGCCTTCAAATGTACATTATTTTGCTGTAGCTGGCCTGGTAGTCAATCTGTAAAATAGAGTCCTCTGAGCTCTTCCCTTTCCTCTTCCCAATTGGAAGAAGACTCCCTGAGCAGTACTGCTTGTTATTGGGGAAGGTATGACACAGGCACTGGCTTGGCTGCCACCAGTGGTGTCTCATTGGGTCACATGTCCCTCACATCCACTGGCCTTGATCCATCATAACCACAAGAATTGCATAAGGACTACAACTTTTGTAGCTCAGATTTCTTGTGAATTGTTCCATGTACCAGGCTACTTTTTGTTAGCCAGTGGTGGGACTAAGTGAAACTCACCTTTAAGGGTGGACCAATTCCCTTTGGCCGATCTGGTCTAAATGCTCCTTTCATAGGCACAAGCAGAATTCTTCCCTGTTTTGTGTTCCCCTGTTCCAAGGTAGTCCTGAGTTTCAGTGCAAATCCCACAGTCATGTCCCTCCACTCTTCCTCTCCCAGTCACGTAGATTCTCTCACCACTCACAATGCTGGCATGGCACATCTGGGGACTAGGGGAAGGCTGCCATACGTAATGCAAGATTGTCTTTTCTGCCCTCCTCACTCACTCTATCTTTGATATAATCCAAAAATCAGATAATATGATTGTTCATCTGATTTTTGATTCTTCAGAAGGAGATTCCTTACATAAATAGGGGTTGAATTTGGTGTTTTATAGAAGAAGGATTGCAGGGGGGTTTAATTTAGCAAACTTGCCTGAGATGAAGCTTGTAACAAAAGTATCTTTAGTTGTATACTTTTTTTCTTTTTCTTGTTTAATTTTGTTTTTACTTTTGGAATAGATGTACGTGTTTTGGGGGTACATGTGATATTTTGATCTATTCGTATAATGTGTAATAATTTAATTAGAATAATTGGGATATATATCACCTTCAACAGTATCCTTTATGCTGGGACATCCATATTTTTTACCCTTTTATATTCACCTGCTTGATATAATCTTGGTGATGACACTCTAGTGAATGACAGAGCTATAAAATAGTAGGGGCCTAGATTCTAGAATTACCTTGTGACAAAGAGCTTCCTACTAATCAGTACGTTTGCTTTATACTGTTAGATAATGGGAATAAAATTCTATTGTGTTTGAGTCAGACCTTTTGAGTCTATTTATTATAATATTTTCACCTATTCTATTTGAACTTTGTTGTGGATTAATGTGACAGTATGACAAAGTTCTGAACAGTGGTACAAATATAAATTTTCTGGGGAGAGATTTCTAGAAAGTTTCCAGAAACAGTGTTTCTAGGTTGTTGATTGTAGGTCCATGGTGACTCATTGTACCACTATACTAGCTTCTGCACATTTTAATGCAAAAGAATAAACTATGGTGTATTTAACTACTGTTATTTCGGTTTTCTGTAGAGAAAGCTATAGACCATATCTAGATAAAAATACACGCCACACATTTTTCTGACATATTGAGAAGCCTTTGTAGGTTCAAATCCTACTCTCTCCACCAATTACTCACTGTTAGCTTGCTGAAAACCTAAAGTTTTATACCACAAAACTGAGCCCTTTGCTATAAGCCAGTGGTTCTTTAAGTGTGGTTCCATGGCATCACCTATGAACATGTTAAAAATGCAGAATAAGAATCACTGGGGAAGGGACACTGTTTTAATATACTTTCTAGGTTATTCTTATGCATTGTAAAATGTGAGTGTTTTTCTC
This sequence comes from Loris lydekkerianus, assembly GCA_963574355.1. Classification (NCBI taxonomy): domain Eukaryota; kingdom Metazoa; phylum Chordata; class Mammalia; order Primates; family Lorisidae; genus Loris; species Loris lydekkerianus. The sequence continues at coordinate 15,757 of CAUYPK010051551.1, read as the reverse complement.
AAGGCATCTTTTGGTACTCAATTGTTATTTTAGTAACTTAATCATTAACAAATCAATATGGATTTAGTGATTTTCAATACAAGCTGCACATTAAAATCACGTGAGGAGCTTTAAAAATGCCTATGCCTAGGCTAAAGTTATTAATGTTTATAGCAGAGATATATTTAAAGTGTCCAGGCTGGGGTCACTGGTGATCCAAGAATCAGAAAGCAGAAATGAGACTCAGTATAGGGTAGAAATACCTAACTAGCTTATAGGTATGAGCTATAATTTTATAGTCTTTTGTAAGTTGTTATTTTCCAAATATCTTTATCTTTTCAACTTGATCCAGAGGCTAGAAAAGTCACCATTACTAATAACATGATTACTAATAGTAATAGTACCTATAATAATATCAGATAAGTGAAGATATTATACTTTAATACCAAAAAATCTTCTGATAGTCAATAGATTATTAGGCTCTGTAGTTATATCTAAATTAGTATTGGCATACTGTGGGAAGCAGTGACTTTTGTTTGTAGATACTATTGAAGGTGAAGATTTCAGTTTTCTGTTATTGTCTTCATCCTCTAAGGGAGGAAACTTGCTTCTTTACTATTACCTGTCAAAGATATATTTATCTGTTAATGATTATCTTTATCTTCAATTAAACTAAAACAGTATTCAATATTAAATTAGGATCCAAAGTGGGAAAATTGTTTTATGTTTAGGGATTATTTCAGCTAATATATAATGTAATATAATATAATATAATATAATATAATATAAATATATGTATATATCTTTAGTTTTATGCAATCCTTATCTATTTCTTTGATTGCTAATCTTTTCTGGATTTCCTAGAAATAATTTATATCACTGGAAAGAAATCTTGAAACACAAAACTCTGATACTGCATCTTTATCTTCCTATAATGGAAAACAAGGAAAGTAAGAAAGAAAAAAAAAAATAGAAACAATGTTTAAGTTGAAATTTTAGAAACAACAAGCTAAAACCCAACTGGAGAACTGTTTGTCAATTATTCATAATTCTAATAGGATGCTTTAGTTTATAAAAAGAAAAATTCTGGCTTATTTTCCAGGGGAACATTCAAATTCAATTAAGTGTTTAATTTTCTTAGTGATAAGATAGGCTGAGGGAAGGAGTAGAACAAAGTGCAAAGGGAAAAATAAATAGGAATGAGCGGGGATTGATTTTCTTAGACATTCACTGAAGAAGCACTGGGTTAAAAGCCTTCTTTTCTTATGTTTGAAAATTCTTTAAGGGTTCTGAAGAAATAAAAGCTCGAGCTGCTTCAAGATAATCACAGGCAAGAAGTTAACAGGTACAGTGTAGGGGCATATGACACACCTTCTGGGTGAAAGGATTCAACTACAACTTGATCTTTACTTTATGAACACAAAAGACATGATTTGATTATATGTACCCTTATAGTATCATAAATAAAAATGAACAAATCTACCATTAAAAAAAAAAAAAAAGAAGTAGCTTTGAAAATTCTAGGAGGTATAGGAGTCATAAAATGCAGTTTAGCTTAATCCTTTCAGAGTAATTATCTATTCATTAGGAAAATGAGAGGGAAGAGAACTGAGAAAAATGGGAAGGTAGAGGGAGAATAGAAGCTAACCAAAGTGGTAATTTAGTTACTCAGGTAACCATACCACTTCTGAAATAAAGGTAGTTGTCGGGGATTGATTGTTAAATAGAAGGTGAAGGAGAGAAGTAACCTCATATTTTTTGTATTAAGTATATATTTATTTATTGCTTATGACTTATGGTAGGATCACTCAAAGAATAGGGGAATAGAGAAAAATATCAAGTTAAGGCCTTATATATATCTAGTGAAACCAATTAGTGTGAGATGAACAGTGACTAGGAGGAAGAAATAGAATGTTAAGAATAGTTCAATTAGAGCCAGGTTGCACCGACTGACACTAAGCTTTGTGCTGAGGCAAAAGTAGAGAGAAAAATGCAGGTCAGCCTTTCACAAGCAGGGCAGTGTCAACGCTGTTTGTAAATGAAGCACCATGACTGGTTTCCTTCCTTTTTGCTATCCTGTCATTGTAAATAATTGTGCAATCAATGAGAGCAGCCCAGAAAGGCCCCTGACCCTGGCAAGTGACTCAAACTCAGTCCATAGCTGTGATTTTTATTAAGTAGAGAGCTGTTAGTCAACTGTTAGTCATGTCAGTGATGACTGGGTTTAACTATGAATACTTAGATAAAATGGATTTTTTTTTTCTTTTCTATGTAAAGAAATATGAAGGTGTAGTCTGAGGTTATGTCAGCTCTACAATAATGAAAGACTTCAGCTCATTTTGCACCTCTTGTACTTCTAATGTTAATTTCACACCACATAATACAAGATGACTGTTCAACTCAATGGGATAAGAATAAACCTGCTTCCTTTAAGCATACTTTTTACAAGTTGTACAGACACTGTAACTAATATTTCTACATCCTAAACATGGTCACATAGCCACATCTAACTTAAAGGGAAACTGAAAATTAAAGTCTTTCCCTCTAGGTAGCTACATTTCCAGCTAAAAGTTAGTAGTTTAGTAACTGAGGGACAAGGGTAGAACACAAATTAAGTAAGCTGGGGGTCCCTGAGGAACACATCACTAATAAACAAGAGAGTTTTCTTTTTAATTTTATACCACAAATTATAAATTGCAAATGAGAGTATTCTTCATTATTTCTTTGGTAAATTCAACAATAGCTTATTTAGTACCTAAATTAATAATAAACACATTTTTCAATCAAGAGGGAAGAAAAAATAGAATGCAAAACAAAACAAAAACAAACTGTAAGGCAGAGTATGATAAATATTATCAGAAAGGCTTAAACAAAGTTCAATGCATCCCATAAGCAGGAGAGATTAATTCTAGTCAGAGCATTAGAGAAGGAATTGATTAAGCTTAAAGATGAAGAAGCTATGGTTGGGGGTGCAAATGTAGCCCACTATTGGGTAAATAAGGTTTAATTAGAACACATTCATGCTCAGTTATTCATGTACTGCCTATAGTAGCTTTCATGCTATGACAGCAGAGTTGAGTAGTTATAATACAAACTGTATGACTCCAAATGACTAATATTTACTGTCTGGTCATTTTCAGAAACATAGCATTTGAGAATGGCCTGGAAGAATTCTAAGAAGAGCACATTATAAATAGGAGAGAGAGTATGAACAAGGGCAGTGATGTGAGAAAGTCCTTGGTTGTTTGTTAAAGCAAAAGTAATTGCAGTAAAGTTTATAATATGAAATTTATAGTGTTTCAAGAACATATAATTTTGTAAAATGAAGGGGTGTGTGTGTGTGTGTGTGTCTTACATTTTTGATGGTCAGTGGAAGAACCAGAACTGGCTTATTCAGCTAGTCTACCAGGGGTCTGATTGAACAATTCAAATTTGTCTAGGTTCTGGCTGTGGTTTGGACACACCTAATAACTGTTTAGATTCTTTAGGATTGGATCAGTAATTAAAAGAGTATCCCAATACTTGGCTCATGTTTCAGTGACCAGACCTAGGGAGGTAGAATAAGACTGGTGATATTGGATCTGGCCTACATCTCTCTACTTTGATATTGGATCTGGCCTACATCTTTGGTGATATTGGATCTGGCCTACATCTCTCTGCTTTGCAAAATTAGATCTGGCCTACATCTCTCTGCTTTTGCTTGCTTATTCTCAAACCAGGCTAACCATCTATGCCACCACACACTGAACACTGCCTCCATATCATGCCTATTACCTCCCTGGACCAAGATAAAACTTTCACCTAACTGTATTCGCAAATGAGTCTGGACAGAGGATGAGAGTCAGTTGCTTTACTACAGGGCATGTTATCACAGGGTTTTACATAAGTTCAGTTTGGCTGGAACATAAGGTACTTGTAAGAATATATGGTAAAGTAAGAATGAACACACACCAGGGAAAGCATACGGTAACATGATAAGGAGTTTGGACTTCATTGTGAAGGAGAGGAAGGAACAATTATACAAGGTATTTTAGGTTATTTTTAGCTAGAGGTTGACATGCTATCTTATAGACAAAGATAAAGATAAATACAAAGATAAAGAGCTTTATTTTATTATTTTAACAATTTAAGGCATAATCAAGTATAAAGGTTTGAGTTAGATGAGCACTCAGGAAAAGAACTGTATTGTACTCGAGGATGATAAAAATACAAGGCAATGTCCAGTACTTACAAACTTATTCAAGAGCTATAGACACATTCTTCAGAGCTTATAAAAATATTAAAGAGAGATCACAAATCCACTAGATTGTGAGATTTTCATGCCTGATTCCTCACCATCTGGTACCATGAGTAGAAGGTGTAGATGACTGGATTGGCTTAACTTCAATTGAGCCTGTTTTGTTTTATTTTTCCCTCCAAATCAAGGCCATATGGGCCCATTTGATTAATTAAGCTCTGTATTTTTCTGGATCCTAATTACTGAACCTACAATTCATCTATTATACGTAGCATTGTGTAACTCTGTAATCCATGGTGACAAAAGTATCACTTCTGTGTGTGTTTGTGTTTGTGTATGTGTTTTAATTTGTAAGATCTCATTCTTGCATTTGCTTACTGCTCTCTGCTCTGGAAACTTAATCATTTTAACTTTTGTTTTTTAGTTAATACCACACCATATATTCTAAACTACCTTTGATAAGTTATTCCCTTTAAATGAGGATGGGAGAAATTTATGAAATTGAAATTTCTGGTCTTGCTTGTTTGTATATTTAAAGGCTAAAACACAGTCTCTCAGCATCAGTGAGACTTGTTAAAATTTGAAAGAGGCCTTCGGCCAATTGTCTGACAAAAGTATGTGATTTTTATCACCCAAATTTCAGTAAGTCCTCCTTCTTCTAGCCTTCTAATTAATGCCTCTCTGGGGCAACACAAAATATTTTCCAGATTCTACTTTTTAATGCACCTCTGAAAGGTAAAGCAAGGCATTTACTCTACCTTCAAATTTCTAATTCTGTGTGTACTTTAGTAGCAAACTTGAATCTTTGCAGCATTAACAAGAAATGAAGTTTGACTCTTGAACCCGTGAATTGCCCTGTATAACAGTTTTCTCCAACTGCTTTTACTTTTCAGTGCCTCAGTTAGGACACTGAGTTGTATGGAGAACCTACATATGATTTTGCCTATGAAGATTCTGGACACTGACCTACACAGCAACCATCTTCTGGCCATGAGAGAAGCACCAAGAAAATTTCAGAAGCAATTTTTGACATCACTAAACTGTTTAACCAAAGTCAGTCACTGTGCTAACAATAGCCTACTTCTAGACTTTTAGTTTTCTTTTTGTTTTGTTTTGTGGTTTTTTTTTTTTTTTTTTTGAGACAGACTCAAAATATGTAACCACTCAAAGCAACCTCCAAACTCTGGTGCTTAAGCGATTCTCTTGCCTCAGCCTCCCAAGTAGCTGGCACAATAGGTGCCCACCACAACCCCCAGCTATTTGTTGTTGTTGTTGTTGTTGCAGTTGTTTAGCTGGCCTGGGCTGGGTTCGAACTCGCCACCTTCAGTGTATGTGGCTGGTGCCATAACCACTGTCCTACGGGTGCCGAGCCTAGACTTTTAATTTTGTGAGAAAAATAAACTCCTGTTTAATCACTGAGGTTTGGATTTCTATTACAGATGACAGCTGTGCCACATGGTACAAACATAGTGCAGACAGAGTAGTAAAATTAAATGTTGCAAATGCTCTCATAAAAGGCTTTAAGACATGAGGGACAATAAAAGAGGGCTTAGTCTGTTTTGCTTATGGGCTTTTGCTCTCATTTTGGTAAAACTGAAAGTCTTATGAGCCAACACCTGTAATGTACGTGTATTAAGAAAACACAGGTCCTGACTTATGTAGAACTAGGATCAAATCACAATTTGGCCACACCCTGGCATGAAGTTTTATATCAACATCATGACAGTTTTGGAGGTTTGAATAGTGAATAATCCTTTTGGTAGCTTGAAATGTATATGACATTCAGTGTTTTCAAGGCATAATGTCCATATTCTGGTTCTGGAATTCTTATGATGTGTCATATTATATTTTGCCCTTTTTTTCCCCTTCAGAATTGTTTGCCAGATTCTAGTCTGAGATTAATTTCTCCAATATTTTGAAATCTCCTGTCAATCACAGAAGGAAACACAAATTATTTTTTAGAACCAAATGTTACACGTTTCTCTGATTCAAGATAGTTAATTTTTGGAAGTCTTAATAATAATAAAATCAAGAGTTTATGTGAACTTTCCATGCCATGAATAGCAAGCCAATTTCTTCAAACAGACTTCAAAAAGACATATCGCTCTTCCACAAATAAAACAAACTTAAAAATAAATAAGTAAAAAATGACAGCTGGTTACTAATTTTGCTCTGTCAATAATTATTGCTAATCTTTAACTGGTTGTATATGCTTTGTTCATATGATTCCACATCCCTTTGGGTCTAAATATTTCATACTATATTCAAAGCCAGGTCACAAGCAAGTAATAGCAAACATCAGATGACACATTAGGAAGTCGTATGACAAGAAATAGCAAACATCAGATGACACATTAGAAGTCGTATGACAATTTTCAGCACAAATTCTATAGCAAAGCTCAATTAACATCTTACATAAATAACATTCACAGAGGAATGTGAGGCTACAATTAGCATGGACATATTAAGTAGTAGCCCATTCTCACTGGAAAAGGAAGAGAGCAGCCTCTGCAGTTCTTTTCCATCCTTTTTTTTTTTTTATTATTTATTTATTATTTATTTTTTATTAAATCATAGCTGTGTACATTAATATGATCATGGGGCACCATACACTTGGTTCATAGACCGTTTGATCACATTTTCATCACACTAGTTAACATAGCCTTCCTGGAATTTTCGTAGTTATTTTGCTAAGACATTTACATTCCACATTTACTAAGTTTCACATATACCCTTGTAAGATGCACCACAGGTGTAATCCCATCAATCCCCCTCTCTCTACCTCCTTCCCCCCTCCCTCCCCACCCTTTCCTCCTTTCCCCTATTCTTAGTTTGTAACTGGGTAATAGTTTTCAAGTGAAGGTCCTAAATTAGTTTCATAGTAGGGGTGAGTACATTGGGTACTTTTTCTTCCATTCTTGAGACACTTTACTAAGAAGAGTATGTTCCAGCTCCATCCATGTAAACATGAAAGAGGTAAAGTCTCCATCTTTCTTTAAGGCTGCATAGTATTCCATGGTGTACATATACCACAATTTATTAATCCATTCATGGATCGATGGGCATTTGGGCTTTAAAGATATATAGAGAACACTTAAAGATCTAAAAATAGACCTGCCATTCAATCCTGTAATTCCTCTACTTGACATATACCCAGAAGACCAAAAATCAAATCATAACAAAGATATTTGTACCAGAATGTTTACTGCAGCCCTTTTCCATCTTTCTGCATACTATCCACACTCTCATGCATGAGGCTTCTATTGCAAACCTTTAAAGAGAACATACTTCATGCACTGAAGAGACTGAATTATCATCTTGGGTAACAAATGTTTTGTTCTTAATTAAGCACTGGTCCTTGGCAAAATTATCAAGTTGTAAAGTCAGGTGAACTCCAGTTTTTTGTTTTTTGTTTTTTTTTTCTTTTTGTTTCCCTTTCTTTCCTTTGACCCAATCCTCTCTAAGGATGTTCCCAGAGTTTTCACCATGTCTCCACCTGCCTTTTCTTTAATTCACTCTCAATTCAGCCCTACCCATCAGAGCTTCATTCTCCTGGGTGTTGCTCTGAATTACTGAGTGATAGCATCCTGAGAAAAAAATGTCCAAATATCAATGAGTGACAGCAGTTCTATGTGTTTATTTCCCTACATAACATGTGTGTGCTTTGTCTGGAACTTTCAGAGCCATACCTCCAAGTAATTGTTACTGTGAAAATTCAAAATTCAAATACCAAGTGTATACTATTAATAATTAAAGAATTAAGTTTAACATGATAACACAAAATATGAAACACATACAAATACTTCTTCAGAAATATATAGTATTTATACATGAAACCTTCTCATTATTATTGATAATATAAAAATACACATGTCTGTATATATTGCAAAATTGTTATTAATGGTGTTTTCTTTAATTTCCCCCCCCCCAAAAAAAAAAAAAAGAAAAATGAAAAACAGAGGCTATGCCTTCCTTGGGATCATGGACAAAGTAGAAACCAATAAAAATAAAATCCAAATGCTATAAGATGTAAATGGGGAGAGGTTTTAAGTATTTTCATTTATTTTATTTTTTATTTTATTTAATTAACTAATTCCTTTTTTTTTTTTGAGAACTGAATCTCAAGCTATTGCCCTGGGAGAGTACGGTGGAGTCATAGCTTACAGCAACCTTCAACTCGGGTTCAAGTGATCCTCTTGTTTCAGTTTTTCTATTTTTAGTAGAGATGGAGGTCTTACTTTTGCTCAGACTAGTTTCAAACTCATGAGCTCAAGCAATCCACCTACCTCAGCCTCCCAGAGTGCTAGGATTATAGGCATAAGCCATAATTCCCATCTGGGGAGAGATTTTTAATCAGGAAGGTGTTTCTGGGGATTCCTCGAGTCACATCATATATATATGCATATATGTTTTTAATTTACCTGCACATAAGATTGACATAGCTCAGCAACAATCTTCTTTAGCAATCAAGAAACTAAAATGTTCAGAGGAAAAGTTTCTTAAAAGCTTACCTTTAATGATACTGTTTAGTAGTACTCATTGCCATGCTTATTTTCATGACTTTTTATAAAAAAAATAGAAGTTGTAATGACGTTATTTTCTTCCACCTGTGGGAAAATACCCTTGGCCAACTATATAAATTCTTGTAGCACCCATTTATTTATTTAAATAAAATAAAAATTGCTTAATGGTGTACAATTTGTGGCTGAGTATAACATTTTATTATTCCTCTTGAATTCCTCAGTGCTTATTCATTTACTCAAAAAACCATTTTTTAAGCATTGTTCTGGTATGTGTTGGAAATTGTGTAAAATCTGGATACAAAGAGAGGGAGATTGTCAGGTAGTAAATGAAATGCATGATGAAACAAAGTGTGGTATGTCTCTGGTAGTGGGTACATAAGGTATTTATGTGGAAGTTCAGAGGTAGTAGGTTGAGCTTATGCAACCAGTAGTCTAAGAAGATGTAAGTGTAGAGTGCTTCAAAAGGGCAAGTGGCTAGTGGCGTAAAGTGTAACAGAAAGAGTGCAACTGGGTTTTGAAATGAGACAGACTTATATAACTTCTTTGCGTCTTTAGTCTCCTCAACTGTACAATGGAGTTAATCCCACATGACAGTTTTTTTAAATGAAAATTTCAAGTAATTACAAAAGAGATTATTAATTCAGACTTTTCATTCTTTTCAAACAAATACCTCAAAATCAAGCTTTGAAGTTTTGTTCAAAGAAATTACTGAGGTCCGAGCTTTGTTTTTTTTTGAAACAGAGTCTTGCTTTTGTTGCCCTCAGTAGAGGGTTGTATTGTCATAGCTTTCAGCAACCTCAAACTCTTGGGCTCAAGTGATTCTGTCTGTATATCCTACTCACATGGTTACAGAAAAAGATTTTAGCAAAAATACTAAGTTTATATTAGGGACTAAGTTAATTTCTAAGGGATAATTATTAGACCTATTAAGAACTATGTATCAAGTTAGAGGCTCAGAACACTAAGAAGCTGGTTAGAGTATCTCTGCAAATAAAGAGATAATTGCCTTGCTCTGGGATGAGGGTCTGACATTTGGGAAATTGTTCAGGTCCTGTCTATGTGTACACCTAATAGAGTTGATAAAAATTTCCAGCAAACCAGCCACTAGGACTTCTTTTGTCTTAGAGATTTATCTGCCTACATATCCAGGGAGCTGCTCATACATTACTGCCCTCTCTAGATGATACCTTTTATATTCAACAGCAAATGAGCTGATAGAGTTGATCAAATAACCCTAATCTTCCCCTTCCTATGTGTCTGTGATTCTCTGGGTCAAATAGATAGGAAAGAGAGAGGAATTGTAAAACACTTGTTTACTCCATTTTGTCCTGCTGTAACAAAATGAAACAGTCTGGGTAATTTATAATCAACTCCAATGTATTTCTGACATGTCTGGAAGCTGGGAAGTTTGGAAGGAGGAAGAGAGAGAGAGAGAGAAAGAGGCTAAGAATGCTTTAATATAACAATCTCCCTCCCATAATTATGGTATCAATCATAAGAGTTAAGCCCTTCTGGCCTAATAACAACTTATAGGTCCCACCTTTTAATACTGTAAAAATAGTAACTAAATTTCAAAATGACTTTCAAGTGGGATAAACATTCAAACCAAAGTATTCTTCCTCTGGACTTCCAAAATTCACCTCTTTCTCACATATAAAACATTCATTCCATCTCAGTAGCCCCCCCCAGATACTTAACTCATTTTAGCACCAACTCCTGAGTCCAAAATTCAAAGTCTTGTTTAAATCACACATGAATAAGGCGCCAAGGTCCAATTCATCAAATTTCCTCCAGCTATTAACCCTGTGAAATCAAATAAGTTCTTGATTTCAAAATACAATTGGTAGGACAGGCACAGAATAGGCATCCCCAAGCCAAAAAAGAAGAAATAGGCAAGGAAAATAAAATATCCTAAGTTAATCTAAAACCCCCAAAAGCAAAGAAACTATATTCCAAGGCTTGAAAATAATCTTCTTTAGCTCCATATCCCACCATCTAGCCACACTGGTGGGGATAAGGTCCCCAAAGCTCCAAGCAAACCTGTATCTATGGCTTTGTGAAACATATCTCATATAGAGTTATGTTCTTATTATGTCGAAGTTTGGTGCCTACTGCTCTCTCTGCCTGGCATTGTACTCTGATAGGTTTATAATTCCAGGAGTTGCCCTAGACTCATGGTTCCACTATGCCTAGTGGAAACTCTCTGTGTCAACTCTGACCCCACAGATTCACTGGGCACTACTCTAGTGGATATTCTCTGTGGAGGCTCCTCCCCTAGCAGTAGACTCTATTTGGATTTCTAGGCTGTTTGCAACATCCTTTGAAATATAGATGGAGAAGGCCATGACCTCATAGCTCTTATATTTGGGGTACCTCAAAATTAACACCACGTGGACACTGACAAAATTTACACCTGTGCTTCCCCAAATGGTGTTTTGAACCACATCTGGGTCTGCTTGAGCCACAACTGGGGTGACAGAGGAATTCTGGACAACAATGCAGAGACTTGAAGCAGCCCTGAGCAGCCAGATTCTAGGTTCTGAGTGTGCTCTGGGCCTCGCTCTTGAAACATTTCCTTCCATTAGGCCTTGGCACACTGGGCCCGTGAAAGCAGGCGTGGCAATGGTAATCTCCAAAGACCCTTGGGGGTTAGTCTTAATAACCTATTTATCAAATGCTTGCTTAGCTGCACCCTTGGTTTCCTTTCCTGAAAATGCTTTTATTCTCTGTCACACACCCAGTCTCAGAAAACTTTAAATCCCTAAATTATTTTTCCTTTTTTAATTATAAATTCTTCTTTAAATTATTTCATGGCCAGGTTCAGTGTCTCACACCTGTAATCCTAGCATTCTGGGAGGCTTAGGTGGGTGAACTACTTGAGTTCGGGAGTTTGAGACCAGCCTGAGCAGGAGTGAGACCCCATATCCACTAAAAATAGAAAATCTAGCCGGGTGTTGTGAAGGGTGCCTGTAGTCTCAGCTACTTAGGAGACTAACACAAGAAGATTTCTTGAGCCCAAGAGTTTAGGACTGCTGTGACCCACGGTATTCTACCCAGGGCCACAAAGTGAGACTCTGTCTCAAAAATATAGGTGTATTTCTTTCTTCTTCTATTTTGTTATATGAAGTTAAAAGAAACCTATATTGCTCTGAATGTTTTTCTGTTTAGGTATTTCTTTCCTCAGATATACCATTTTAATGATTGCTCTTGGCATGGACACAATTCAGCCAAGTTCTTCACCACTTTGTAAGAAGGATGAACTTTACTCCATTTTCCAATATCTTATTCCTCATCTATGAAACATCTTTAGAATTTCCTTTACAGTTTGTATTTTCCCAACATTCTGATCACAGCCTCAAGTAATCCCTAAGTTTCAGACTTCCCTTACAGCACTTCTCTTTTTCTGAGCCCTCACCTAAATCTCTCTTAAAGCTTTCTTCATGGCAACACAAGCCTCTTCTAGCTCTTACTTCAAAACTGCTCTAGCTTCTATCCTAAGCCACTTCCACATTTTCAGGAATTTATTATAGCAATAGCTCATTTCTCTGATCCTGTTTTTGTGTCTTGGTCCGTTTTTTGCTGCTATAGCAGAATACCACAGACTGGGTAGTTTATGATGAATGTAAATTTACTTCCTACAAGTGTTTGGTCTGTAAAATCCGAGATCAAGGTGCCAATAGCATATGAAGAGAGCCACCTTCATGCATCCTCATATAGTACAAGGCAATGAAGGGGAGAGGGGAAAGGGGGGGGGAGAGACAGAGAAAGAGAGAGAGAGAGAGAGAGAGAGAGAGAGAATGTATGAGTGCACCTGCCTGTCCTAATTCACCCTAACCACCTCTTAATGGTTTTCATTTTTAATACTATTACAATGGCAATTAATTTTTTTTGGGGGGATAGTTACTATAGGAGAGAGACAGAGAAAGAGAGAGAGAGAGAGAGAGAATGTATGAGTGCACCTGCCTCTCCTAATTCACCCTAACCACCTCTTAACAGTTTTCATTTTTAATACTATTACAATGGCAATTAATTTTGGGGGGAGGATAGTTACTATATTTCTTTTTAAAATTAAATTATAACTGTGTACATTGATGCATTTATGGGGTTCAGTGTACTGATTTGATAAACAACATGAAATGCTTACACTGAAATGATAAACACCAAAACAGCCCAAGTGCCTATTTGACCCATGAATGAATGAACAAATTTTGGTACATGTACATCATGGAATACTATGAAATTAAATTTTAACATGATCTATAGGGTGTGCAAATGAGGAAGAAGCATGGTGACTGCAAGGGCTTTTAGGCATTTTCACTAAAATACTAAGTTGGAATTGATTTTACACTTTCCAACTCATTTACAACATACAGACCACTCAAATGCCAAGGATAACAAAACAACAACAACAAACAACAAGTAGAACTCAAAGTCTTTTGCACATTGATATGTGCTCATCCTTGCAAATAATACGAAAACTCAAACTCACCCAACCACACACCAAAAAGAGTGGGAGAGCTATAGTTGAAGAAATATTTGTGGTGCTATCTTACTAGAGCCACTGAAAAGTTCATGAAAACATAGCTCAAAATACAGTTTTAGGACATTGATATCAACTAGAATTAAACAGTTGAAAGGACCTGACAGTTTACCATCTCAAACCCCACTCTGATTGAGACCTAAGATTATTCTCTCAATAATCTGAAAACTCCTTTTTTTTTTTTTTTTTATCAAAGGGAGTGCCATTCCAGTTTTTAAGAAAGTCTGCTCTTCCTGTGCCAAATTAATGTTTTGATGTTCAGAATTTATGTTGCAATACCTCAGAATAGGCAGTCATACTACATATATATATATATATATATATATATATATATATATATTTACATATATATATATACATACTATATATTTAATAATTTTATATTTACATAATAAATCATATTAAGTATTTATAAAATAATTATATATTAAGATATCATATATGATGTACATCATATATGACATATATTTATTATATATAATATATTACATATTATACAATATTTATATATAAGATAAAGTATATTATATATTATGTATGATATATAATTATGTATTATACTTAGATATTACATATATTATATAACATATATTTATAATATATAAAACATGTTATATATGTTTACATAGAATATATTATATATTATACATTCTTTATAATAATTTATATTATATAATTATATATTATAATTATACATATATTATAAATATATTATAAATATAAATATAATATCTATAAAATAAAATTATATATAAATATATAATTATATAATATATAATATAATGTATAATATAAAAATTATTATGATTCACATTTATAAATATTATATAAAATTATATATTATACAATTTATGCATATAAATTATGTATAAATATAATCTAAATTTATATTTATATAAAATTATAAATATTATATTATACATTATATATTTATATGTATACATAAATACAATATTATATTTATTATATATAATTTTATATATATTACAAATATATATATTATGTATATTATATAATTGTATCTATTATATTATATGTATTATATTATTATATATAAGTCATATATATTATATAAGTTATATGATATATAAGTATTATATATAATATAATTTTATATTATATTATATATAATTTATATATAATTTGTAAGTTATATAATATATGTGTTATATATAATATATAATGTTATAGTGTATTCATATATAATTTATATGTATAAATTGTAATATATATGTCATATATATAAGTTATATAATATATAAGTTTATATATAATATATATTGTATATATTATATATAAATATATTAATCTGGTTAAACTTCAATTTCAGGGTCATTTGGTTGTTAATACTGAGCAGATAATTAATGATCAGGCAGGTTTAAATCACATTCCAGAGATTGTCAACTAGCTCCTTTTAGGAAGGCCAGAGAACAGAGCCAGATTTTTCAAGTACTTATCATTTTTTGTTTCTATCAGTAGTTTTTGCTAATTAGAACGCACAATGTCAGAAATAGTCTTTTATTGGTGAAATCTCATACTTAATAATTATCATGATGAATCCCTAGGAATGGGATTTGTTACAGAAATGAAAGACTTTTAAGATACAGGTAGGAATACTGACTATTGTACTTTAGAGTCTTTCTTCAGAATTGAGGAGGTTTTAGAATCCAGTGAGGCATTACTGTCTTAGCATCTACTGATTTAGGATATACAATATCTAGTTGCCTGATGTTTCCTATAAAGATAAAAATAAGTATACCCCTAGAATAGGTTTTGTGTCTGCTTTGAGTTTCCTTTTATGAAAGATAGTGGTAAGAGTAAGTTAAAGGGCAAAGAAGGCTTTATTTAGTTTATAGAACAGATTTATTGTCAATTTACTGCCTATTGTCTAAAAAGTTTTAATTAATGTGTATGTGGCAAAATTTGGTCTTAGACATTGTTTTCTTAGTAACTTTGCAGCAATGTTGTAGGGAAGTAGATAAATCTGACTCACCTCAAGCTTTCTTAGTGACAATGCTTATGTAATGAAAATTACCTGGAGTTGTGCACAATCAAACTGGCTAAGGTCAGTTTGTAACAAAACTTTAACTATAGCTACATTTAGTAATAATTTGAATTTAGGAAAAGCTTTACATATAAAAGAGAGATGAGCCTCATGTAGGTGTTTTATTTCTCATCTCAGTATCCCTTTTGGCATTTCCAGAGTTAATTGCTATGTGGTTGGCCTGTCAGAGGAAGATCAAAGCTTAGGCTCTTATATAACGTGAATTTTTTTTTTAGCCTTTCACTGTATTTCCTGAATTAAATCCTTTGAGAAAAAAATAGGGCAAACACTATGTAGGAGTAGGTTTTTCTTTTTTTCTTTTTTCTTTTCTTTCTTTTTTTTTTTTTTTTTTTTTTTTTTTTTTTTTTTTTAGTGTTTTTTTTTTTGGATTGTGTTAATAAAAATTTTTATTTTTTTTTTTTTTTTTTCAATTT